>MU746038.1:111635-140316 GCA_026770625.1 Nicotiana glauca
AGTGTTTGGTCTAACCCTAGCTTGAGGGAATAGAAGTTGAGTCTTGTTGCTAATTGCTATGTGATCGAGTATGATGTATAGACATGGTGACGAGTATCTATACATTGGTGTCTAGCATGACCGTGAGTCCTTATAATGTGATTATCATGAGCTGGCTGTAAATTTTATGTTTATTGGAGGATGTCTATATACTGTGAATAACGTGTGAACAGTAAATGATCATTAAATTCTTTGGAGCGTTGGCTCGGAATAGTAAAATTATAAGATAAGTAGAGTAAGGAAAAAGGGAAACGTTGTTGATTATTCCCTTGTCGGGATGTAAGTATTTAATGTATTCTCCCTTGCCGGGATGATCGAACTATTAATTGTGCCCCCTTGCCGGGATGATTGAGCTGTTAATTGTGCTCCCTTGCCGGGATGATTGAACTATTAATTGTGCTCCCTTGCCGGGATGAGCGAGCTGTTAATTGTACTCCCTTGCCGGGATGTTTGCTATGTATTTGTCTGTTGTGTGTCCCTTCATTGTGACTGTTGCTTGGGGACTCAGACTGTTAAATGATATTGAGGAGCGGGTTGCACGCCGCAACAAATGACACTGAGGATCGGGTTGCGCGCCGCAATAATGATAACTGATAAATAATGTGGGTCGGGTTGCACGCCGCAACAGTGATATGTGGAGCGGGTTGCTCGCCGCAACAATGGTAATTATAGAGCGGGTTGCACGCCGCAACAGTTGTTGATATCCTGTGTTTATGTCCGAGTATTGATTTCTTGTTTTCGTTGTGGATTCTAGGTGGTTTGGGTTGTTACTCTAGATTATTGTTAATTGTATTTCCCCATAGCATGTTCCCCCTCCCAGGCTGTTAATTACTTGGTATTCGATTTTCATTGTATATTTATAACTGCACAGGTTTATGTGGTGTCCAGTCTAGCCTCATCACTACTTCGTCGGGGTTAGGCTAGACACTTACCAGCACATGGGGTCGGTTGTGCTGATGCTACACTTCTGTGCATTTTTGCACAGGTCCAGGTTTTGAGCAGCAGCAGCAGCAGTAGTTCGGGAGCAGGATTTTATTATCACGAGACTGAGGTAGCCTTGCAGGCGTCCGCAGGCCCGGCGTCTCTTCTTATGTTTTTCATTTATACTGTTGCCTCATTGTTTCGAGACAGACAGCTGTTATATTTCTTTCAGACCTTTATATGTAGTTTATTCTTAGTGGTTCGTGAGTATGTGACACCAAATCTTGGGTAGAGGATATTGCTGAGTATCCCGTATTTAATTTCAGACTTATAAAATTAGACTTTCGCAGTTATTGTTGTTATTATTAATGATGCTATAAATTGACAACAGAATGGTTTTACTAATGGAAACGGTAAGTAAGTTGGCTTGCCTAGCTACCACGAGTAGGCGCCATCACGATCCCGATGGTGGTAATCCGGGTCGTGACACTCGGTCAATAGCAATGATCAAAGTTGTTTTTTTCTCTTTTTTATATTGAATTGTTAGGATGCTTTTTTTTGTTCTTTAAAAATTCGAGTGTGACTTCTGAACAACATTGAAGTCATTTATCATTGTAGATTATCTTGATCACTCTTATCTTTCCTTTGACTTTCTAATTGCTGGATAAATATGAACTTGTTTTCATTCTCAACAAAACAATGCTTTCTTTTGGTTAAAATTTAGTTCTTCATGAAAAATTATGCCTAGAATATAATATTTTAGTTTTATTCTTCCATGTAAGATAAGAAAGTTATTAAGGTTCAAATATCCACATGCTTTACGACTTTGAATGTTCTTGTAGCGGTGCAATATAGAATCTAACACAAGTAAAAAGAAATCAAAGGGTTGGGCCCGTGCTCAGCACATGCAGACTTCATCTAGTTTCAATAGAAAAGAACGATCCCATAAAGATCTCTTGTGCTTTATTTACCGATCTCTATTGTTATATTTTGCAACACTCTGGGCATATAACTAAAAGGGATTTTTTCCTTCCTATACCATATATGAAACTTTATTATAAAATATGTGCATAGTTTATAATTTATCTGCCATGTTCATATTTTTTCTACAATTATTATACCATTCATTAAATATTAATTATTAGTTGCTGAATCTTCCTAATTAGGCGCTATAAATCAGGAACAGAATATTCTAATTGATTTAGCGACCTTCAGATCAAATTTGAAACGAAAATCCTTTATCTTTAATTTAAAATCAAATTTACATAGACTATTTTCTGCAAAAACTCTGTTCTTTGATATTTTTCTTTAAGCCACAAATCAAAATAAGACAAAATCGTCAACAAATTCAAATCAAATTGTAGAAACCAGTTCTGCAAAAGCTCAGTTCGTCGACATTTTTCCTCAATCCACTGATTAAAAAACGACAAAATATTCAACAAATTCAAGTCAAATTGTAGAAATCAATTCTGCCGATCGATACTCTGTTCTTCATCTTTTTTTCTTAATCCAAAAAATAAAAAAAGTGACAAAATATTGAACAATACCTCAGCAACGACACGCAATCATGTCCAAAATCACAATCATGCTACAATTAAATAGGAATTGGGATAGCTATGACAGATTTAGAGATTTTCAAGTTGATGGCATTGTGCTCGATGAGGATATAAGTTACAGTATGATGATTTCTGCAATTGCAGAGCAATTACTGATTGATACTTCGAAAAAAATTATAGAAATCAAATACAATGTGAATGATATGGAGATTAGGAACGATATCGGGGTTCGTATATATATGGAGACAAAATAGGAGAATAAAAATTTAGGATCGTATCTGTTATTTATAAGTGTACGAGATTTCAATATGGAATTGACTATTACCAATGAGAACACAAGTGCATGTTTGTTATATTTCAAATTCTATGAAAGTCTGATTTTACGGTAATATCTATAAAATTCCTACATTTATCTATGTCACGACCAGGATTTATCCCACAATCGGGCGTCGTGATGGTGCCTACTAACGTAGCTAGGCCAGCCAAACAATACAACATTTCTTTAGTTTTTAACAAAACGATATAAAAATGCGGAAGTTTCAAAATACACATCTACCCAGTATCTGGTGTCACTACTCACGGACTACTAAGGAGTACTAAAAATATCAGTCTGAAAGAAAATACACAAGAGTCTGTCTCGATACAAATAAACAAACTAAAATATCATAGATGAGACTCCGAGCCCGCGGATGTCAGCTAAGCTACCTAAGAGTCTCTCTACTGAAGGTCGGCTCCCGGTCTAGAACTGCTGCGGCGATCCGTAAGTTGCCTCCTGATCTGTGCACGAAAAAAAGGCACAGAAGTGTAGCATCAGCACAACCGACCCCATGTGCTGGTAAGTGCCTGGTCTAACCCCGGCAAAGTAGTGACGAGGCTAGACAGGACCTACCATAATTAACCTGTGCAAATATAATATACAAGTGCGAGAAAACAGTAATGAAATAATATAAAATAAGGCTGGGAGGGGACATGCTATCGGGGAGTACTAGATGAAAATAGAACATTAAAAACAACAACATATTTACTCCGGGTTTCATGATGCATATGTTTATAGTGGACGGCGCGCCACACGATCCCATAATGTATAACATAAGTGGACGGCGCGCCACACGATCCCGTAATGTAGTATATAAGTGGACGGCGTGCCACACGATCCCATAATATAATTCATAAGTGGTCGGCGTGCCACATGATCCCATAATATAATTCATAACACTGATAATCTCTCCAAATGAGGTCTCATTAGGGAAAAACATCAACATAACAGTTAAACCCGGGAAGGGTACAGCTAACAGCCCAACTATCCCGGCAAGGGAGAATTCAATTGTAACAGTCTACTCGTCCCAACAAAGGAATCATTGCTTCACAAACGCTTTTAGTTCGTTTAGTTCTTATCCAATACTTTACATGGAAGTTATCAATTTAACAAGACAGTTGTGTCATATCTTTCGAATTAAAGCATTTACGACTCACGGTCATGCTAGACACCGGTGTATAGATACTCGTCACCATGCCTATACACCGTACTCGATCATTTAGCAAATATCAATAAAAACACTCTAATCATATTCCCTCAAGTCAAAGTTAGATCAAACACTTACCTCAAATGCTCCAAAAGTCCACTCAAGCCTCTAGAATAGCTTTACCCCTCGAATTCACCACCAAACCGCTCGAATCTGGTCACAAATTACTTGAATGCATCAACAAATGCTAATTGAATCAACTTGAATGCATGAAAACGAATTTCCTAAAGTTTTACTCAAAATTTTCCAAAATGCCCCCGGGCCCACGTGGTCAAAACCCGAGGTTCGAACCAAAATCCGGTTACCCATTCCCCCATAATTCCAATTATATGATTAGTTTTGTAATCGGACCCCAAATTGAGGTCCCAGTTCCCAAAATTTTTTTGAAAACCCTAATCATGAACCAAACCCCCAATTCCCTTTTATGAAAATCCTTGATTGAAGTTGAAATCATGTTACAAGATGTTAAGGAGTGAAGAAAATAAGTTAGAAATCACTTACCAATCGTTTTGAAGAAGAAGAAGAATTTGGAAAATCGCCTCTTAAGTTTTGGGTTTTGAAAAAGTGTAAAATAGCTGAAAATCTCGGATTTATATACTTTAATGAAGGCTGGCGCGGACCGCACAAAAATGCCACGCGGCCTCACCGAAAAAGGGAAGAAAATTGGTTCTCTGAACCTATCCAGCGCGGACCGCACTGTTTTAGTGCACGACCGCGCTGGTGGACCTGCACCTGGATTCTCTGAACCTAGCCACGCGGACCGCACAGAAATGCGTCGCGGCCGCATGGCTTCCAGCGCGGACCGCACTGATTTGGTGCGCGGCCGCGCTGGTTAAACTTAAACTAATGACTTTTCTGACCCTGCCCACGCGGACCGCGCAGAAATGCACCGCGGCCGCGTGGGACCTGCTACACTGCCTTACCTGATATTTTTAAGCCTAAGGCCTCCCGGGACCCACTCAAAACTCACCCCAGCCCTCGGGGCTCCAAACCAAACATACACATAACTCCAACAACATCCTACGGAGTTACTCACGCGATCAAATCGCCAAAATAACATCATTTACATAGAATCGAGCCTCAAAACTCATGATTTTCATTTCAAAGTTCTTTAACTTTCTAACTTGGAACTCATAGTCCGAAACACGTCATACGACGTCCGATTTTGACCAAATTTCACAGAAAGTGCTTAACGCATATTTAAGACCTGTACCGGGCATCGGAACCAAAATACGAGCCCGATACTTATATTTTCTAGCTCATTTTCATTTCTATTTTTCCTTAATAATTTCAGAAAATAATTTAACAGAAAAAATAGGGTTCTGGACCTCGGATTTCGACTCCGAGCACATGCCCGAGTCCCATATTTTTCTACAGACCTCCCGGGATCGTCACATCACCGATCCGGGTCCGTTTACCCAAAATGTTGACCAAGGTCAACTATATCAATATTAATATCATAATTCTTCAAATTTTTCACAGAATTCATATATTTTAACATAATAACTTTTCCGGCTTCGCGCCCGAACTGCGTACGCAAATCAAGGCAACTACAAAATGAGGTTTTTCAAGGCTTCGGAAGCGCAGAAAAAGGGAGAAATACGGTGATGATCCCTTTGGATCGTCACAATCTACAAGTAAACTACACATCAGTTTTAGGATGTATAAAGCTATATTGTTTTCATGATTATCTACATAATTACTACATTTCTACTACAATTAAACTACAATCTATGTGAAAAAAATGTTGACTACAAAATATTTCTCTTCATCTACAATTTATCTACAAAAATTCTATAAAATTGTAATGACACTGTTTATCTTTATTTTCATGCAGGTTCATCTAGGACAATAAATTTACTTGATATGCCAGCCTCTCCCGTCATAGAGGAATATCAAAGTGACATAATAATCGAAGGTACACAAAGTGTTATCGAAGAAGGACAAGTGTATCAAGACAAGCAAACAATTGCAACTGCAATAAAGCACTATTCTGTCATGCACAAGTACCAATTCAGGGTTAAAAGATCTAGCCACAGAAGGTATGAAGATATTAATGGTGAAAAGATCATTATAAACAGTATTTTCCTTGTGATATGTGTTTTTCAAACATTGTAGATGAAAAGTAGTTACATTGTATAGTGTGTTACTTTATGTTAAAACAGTCCTTTTGTTACATCTACATTGATAACCTGTAATATAAATGTATTTTTTTGTAGCTACTGGCTTATATGCGTTGGAGAAAACTGTAATTGGCACTTCAAGGCAACATCAATTAATGATTCTGGAATGTTCAAGATCAAGAGTTTTAACCGACAACACACATGCACCTTAATGGACGATACATTCATACAACGAAAACGTACTGCAGTTGTAGTTGGTAGTAGGGGTGTTCAAACCGAACCGGAAAATCGCACCAAACCGAAAAACCAAACCAAATCGATTAAAAAACCCTACTAGATTTGGTTTGACTTGGGTTGGTATTGAGTAAAAAAATCCGAACCAAACCGACATATAAATATATAAATTTTATTTATATTTTTAAGTCTTTATAGTGAATTTTATTTAGAAAATGTTGAAATATTTGGAATCCTCTCATCTATTAACCTTGAAAGTGTAAATTAACGAAAAATTATTATTGGACGACTAAGAAAATAACTATCATGTGTTACTAAAAAAATTCTCCCATAAAAATATTTTAATAGATCATATGTTTGTCAATTTTTTTCCATATTTACTAAACATATATTCACTTATCAAAGCTTTATCTATAATTATAACAAAGTAAGATTAAAATAATATTCATGTAACAAAATAACCCGAAAACCCGAAAAACTCGACAAAACCGAACCAATCCAAACAGATATAGTTGGTTTGGTTTAGTTTTGATAAAATCCGAACCAACCCGATGCATGTACACCCCTAGTTGGTAGCATGTTCATTCCAAAGTATTGTGATCCTAAGACAGTTTACACATCAAAGGACATACAAACTGACATGTTGTCCCAACACGGAGTGAACCTAAGCTACATGCAAGCATGGAGAGCAAAGGAAAAGGATTTACAGTTTTTGAGAGGTCATCCGACTGACTCCTACAGCAAATTACCAAAATATTTTTATATTCTTGAGAAGACGTATCCTAGTTCAGTTGTTAAATTGAAGAAGACATCAGATGAATGCTTCTTATATGCATTTGTTGCTCTTTGAACATCAATAAGTGGTTGGAAATATTGTAGACCAGTAGTAGTGGTTGATGGGACATTCTTAAAGTCAGCCTACAAGGAGATTATGCTGACAACAAGCACAATGGATGCACCAGGTAAAATTGTAGTTATTTTATAGGCAGTTTATAAATTGTAGATACTTTGTTGATATATTATAGTTTATATGTATTTGTGTTTTTATATGCATTTTCAAAGCTTCCAGTTAATTATTTTTTGACTAATAATGTAGGTACAACATTGTCATTGGCATATGCTATGGTTGATTCGGAAAACGACGCATCGTGGAAGTGATTTTTGAGCAATTCAAGCAAACATATGGTGAAAGAACTTCAATGTGTGTTGTTTCAGATAAGAATGAGAGTATCCCGAAGGCAACATCAATTGTCTATCCGGGTGTGCCACACTACTCTTGTATGTGGCATATTTAGATAAATATAAGGGCAAAGTCCAAGAAGGGTCATCTACAATTAAATGAATTAGATATGTAAAAGATAAATGCTGCAATGCAACTGTCAAATTATGCATTCATACCTCTTTGAACCTTTGTCACCACAATGGTATAACAACTTGTTGAAGTTATCTAAAACCTTCGGATCTACATCTTCACCAATAACAGTAGTAAAAGGGTGCTTGAGGTAGAAATTTTTTTGTCCAACCGAGTTGCTGCCCCCAGAACTGTATAGAGGGATAAATGGTAATCGGGCATGCATTCCCGGATTCCTTGTTCTCCCCGGATGCATAGGTGTTGCATCATCTTGTATGAGCTCTCCAAACTTAACCAACTGAGATAAGTTGTTAGGCAACTCAAAATCATCTAGTGTGACCCCCTTCTTCTCAACTCCTGATTCTTCTGAATCACCCAGATCCACATACTGTGCAGCTGCACCTTCATTGTCATATTCCTCAATGACCTGTTCTGTCCGAGCTGCTACTGTCACTCCGTGAATTTGGGATTGTGCATTGATATCTTCCATCACTATAACACAATTCATATCTTACTTAACAAAAATGTTAAAATTTATAAACAACAAAAAAATATCTGTGAATGAAAGTACGATACTTGCTTTATCTTTATCAGCTGCAACTTGAAAATGTGTATATAAATCACCATGTGCTGGAAGATTTTCTTGACCAACTGCACCTTCAACATGTTCTGTTTTATAATTTAAAATGGTAAATAATATTGGATAATGGTGGCTTGAAAGTTGTAGCATATGTGTATCAAAATTGTAGATAATTTGTGGATAAGTGTAGATATGTTGTATATACACTGACACAAATTGTAAATACTTTGTAGATACATGTTTTGTTGGTGCTGGCCTGTACTTGTTCCCCAATATTGAACTGAAAATGCTGATTATTCAAGTCTCTTTGTTGGTCATTGTTTTTTGTTGATCTGCCAGCAAACTGAATGTTTTATGCTAGTTTGTATATATTTTTTCATATGTCTAAATTGTTTTGTTATAAAAATAAAAGTCAGATCTTACCTTTGCATCATCTTGCACATTTCTACTGTTTATCATTTGCAAAAAAGTCTACACAGACTCATTTATAAACTCTCGAAGGCTATCGAGTTCTACAAAGACAGCTTTCCTAAAATTTTCAAGCTTTCCATCAACTCACAAGTTACAATATAGTAAGTTGTTAACTTCATAATATGTCCTAACATACTTTCAAAAACATATGCAATTATATATAGATATATTTGTAGATATTTTGTAGATAGTTTATAAAATGTAGATATATTGTAGTTTATATGTATTACCTGCTCAATTCTTTTTTCTAATTTTCTGATCTTCTTAGCAATAGAGTCCTGGTCCTCTTCTCCATCTGTTTGTTTGGGTTCTGATCATGCTCAACTGAGTCTCGCAAAAGATTACACGGGCGTTGCAAATATAATTTGAGTATTATTGCCCAGAGTCAAACCACGGGAAATTAACCTATCAATTACTACTGTCAGATTCACTAAATTCACACAATCTGTTTTCCCAAACTTTCTGATTCACAATGGTTGATTTTCTAACAACTAAAGACTGAAAGTAATTAATAGCTGAAAACTAACTAAAATTGATGTGTAAACAGTGGAAATAAGGTCTAGGGCAATGGTTTCCCCCGTTGGTAATTTTCTTGGTTGTATATGTCTTATAACTACGATTTAGTTGTCTCTAACAATCATGAACGCTCAAGCTATCATAGTTCTTTCTCAAGTAATTATGATAATCTACTAGACGCACTCTCTTAAGCTACGCTAGCTAATTTCGCAATACAGTTCACTTAGATTGCACCCGGGGTTTCATTATCTCTAATCCAACCCCTAAACCCTCCGTTATGACTCTCGTCTATACTGCGGGAGTGATGTTGTTCATACAATCACCTAAATATGCACTATCTCTCAAGTAGATACATAATAAATAGAAACGGATAATTGAGGGCCCTTCAACTAATCAACAATCAAAACATAGATGAACAACTAGAGATTAACAACCAAATCGAATTATATTAATAAAACAACCAAGTCATCCCAAACTGGTTCCACCAAAACCTTAGATTAAGGTTTTTAGCTACTCATAACAATGGGGAAATAAACTACTAAAAGATTCATAATCATAAATTGCAAGAAAAATAAAGAAGAATAAGAGTAATGATGTTTTGTGTGATCTCTCACACTTGTTTTCCTTGCCAAAGTACTCTCTAAAATATTACATGCCTCCCTTGGGCGAGTTCTATTGTTTAAAATAGGGTTTTGGGATAAGAATTCCGTATTTTGCACTTCAGTCCCTCAATTTTACGCCTCCTGCCGCGTTCCTACCGCGGTTACGCCAGGACCGCGGCCAAATCACCTCTCAGAATCCGTAACAGCTTCCTGCCGCGGTCCGACTGCGGTTACGCCGGGACTACGACAGTCCATCTCCAGTTCTGGTTTGTGCATTTCGCATGGTGCACTTGGTGGATATTGTGCGATTGGCCTTTTTTTTCTCCATAGTTGATCTCAAAAGTACTTCATAGCCTTCTTTTATTGTATGTAACCTACAAAGCATGAAAAGCACTAATTAGAGCATTTTGTTATCACTTTTACCATAAAAACTATACAAGAAAGTGGTTTTTAGGGCTCAATTATAGTTCAATTCACCTATTATCAGGTTCCAATGTAGGAAGATCAGCATTGGGAACCTCAAATATTTGTTCACCTTCTTGAACTTTGTACTCAATTTTGTCGGGCAAAATCAGCACTGCAATCTCTTCTCCAGATTCACCTATGTTGGTAAACTGAATGAGGAAAAATAAATTAGTTTGATCAAGGCAGAAAATGTAGAATAATTGTAGATATTTTGAAAGTAAATGTATAATCATAAAAAAAGAAACTTTACCTTTATCCACTCAGGCTTTATCATATTCTCTTCAAATGCAGCTAACAAAATCTGCCCCTTACTAGTTGACCATCTTAGTATGCGAGGTATTGAGTTAGAACACCTCGTAGCTAGATCAGTGTTGACAGTAGAGCAACACTCATAAAGCCACTTGCAATGCTAGTGAGCATCCTCGTATGAGATAAGAATGTACATACGGATTTAGTCTGTGCCCAACAGATTCCATCATCTGGGTAAAAGATTTAATACCCCACGGGTATGACTCATACTGCCCCAGATTCTACCAAATAGAATCTAAACAACAACAACACAGTATAATCTCACTTAGTGGGGTCTGGGGAGGATAGTGTGTATGCAGACCTTACCCCTACCCTGGGGTAGAGAGGCTATTTCCAAATAGACCCCCAGCATCCTTCCCTCCAAGAACTTCCCACCTTGCTCTTGGGGAGACTCGAACTCACAACCTCTCGGTTGGAAGTGGGGGTTGCTTACCATCAGAGCAACCCCTCTTGTCTAAAGTGATCTACAAAAGAAACATGGACTTTGTCCGAAGGACAAATGAAAAATTCTAAAAGATAAAGATGCACAACTTCATCGCATCCTCATCATTTACCCAAAATCTAGTGGTTACTATCTGTTTCAAATAAGACTTCTCCACTCTTAATCAACATTATGTAGGGCAAAAAAGTGTCAATTCTGCACAAATAATAAATTATTTCACATTAATAAAATGCATAAAAAGGATACATTCATCTACATTTTATCTACAACGTAACTACAAATGATTACATAATATCTACAATTTAAAGTATTTTCTACAAAAATACAGCAATAAAAGATAACTACAATTCTGCTTCAAATAGTACAAGTTACCTAACAATATAACTACAAAAAAACTACAAAATACCTACAACTATAAAAGCAGAACATCACAACTACAAATAATCTTCAATATTAAGACTATTACTTTACACTTGTCTAAAACATGCATAACACAGATTTTACCATCCTAAACCAAACTAAAAAAATTAAAATGAAACTAATAAATCTTTACCTTCCCCAATGATTGGTTCCGAACAATTTTAGGGTGTTTTTTGAATGTTTCTTAATTTTTGGATTTTCGAACCAGGAGACACCTTTGCTTTCTTTCCTGTTCGAAGATTAGGGACCTCTTCTACAAAGTCGTCGTCTACCAAAATCTCTTTTCCTTTTCGTTTAAATTGTTTGCCTGGTGTAGAAGTTTCCAGCATCTACATCATGTTTTTGTTTGGTTCTCATCTCGGCTCTGATTTGTCAGGGAGAGAAACTATGAGTAGTCTCTGCAATTGCAAGCGGAGATTTGTCTTGCTTTTTGGGTGATTTTGGTGATAACACACCCAAATCAAATGAGGATATATCAGCTATTGCTGATTTTTTAGGACTTTGTTTCGAAGCTTTGTTGTTCTTCATTGATGAACTTCAACTGGAGTAAAATGGGAACCATCTTTGTTGAAGCGTTTCTTCAAATTTTCTGTGAATTTAGAGGGAGAACTTGGTTTCAGAAGATGGAAAATGGTAAAAAGAACGTGGGTATGGGTAAAATGTGGGTAGGGCTGAGGGGTTAGGAGAGAAAAACGTGGGATGAGCGGGGATACTGGGATATACAAATTCCTTTAATTAAGGAGTAAACATCGTACAATTAATTATACCCTTAATTAATTATGGTATAGAATTGGTAATTTGGTATACTACGTGTAATTAAGTCAAACCTTAAAGATTGAGGGTAATAAGGTTTCCTATGTGGCATAGTAATGTAAAAATTTCTAACTAAAAGAACATCTTTAATGGACCATAAAACGGATCTCCTCTCATAAATTTGCCTTTATTTGAAGAACTTTTAAGGGCTTGTTACACAAATAGCCGGTCAGATTTAACGTTTATTTTTTTTTTTCCGGTACACATAGATTATAAATCGATTATCTACGGTTATACATATATTATACATGAACTGTATATATATTATCCATCTGCCGGCTATTTTTAGTTTAAGAAGCTATTTGGATTAATTCTTCAATTTTGGAAGCACTCAAGTACTGAATGTAGATTTCTTTGGTAATTCTATAGTGGTTTTCTGATTATTTCTCATATGTCAAAGCTAACACAATTGATGAATTCCAGTAATGCATATTTCTTGTATGAGCAATTTTGAATAAGAAACTTATTCCTAGTTCCTTACCTAAAGAAGAAAAGGTTTAAGAAGTGTGAGCCAACTGATTTTGTCATGTTATAATTGATCCTACTCTAATGAATTCTAATATATTAAACTTGCATTTGAAATGTCATATCTCTAAGCACTTCATCTTTAGTCTCAATACAAGAGTTGTTTAAACAAATGTTAAAAAGCATGAATAATACCTCAGCTAGCAGCCGGAACGACAACAACAATAAACCAAGTGAATTCCCACAAATGGAGTAGCCTTACCCCTACCCTGGAAGGCAGAGAGGCTGTTTCTGGAAGCCCCTCGGTTAGCTAGTAGCCGGAACCAGAGAGTTAAAACACTCAAGGCCAAAGTAGTTTTTCAGTTTATATTTGTCATAGTTGTTTGCTTCTGGTTGCTGTACCAGATTCGAAACTCCTACAATTGTGATCGAATCAGAAGTAGGATCACCGATGAAGGTGATTCTCAACAGGAAAACACAAACATTATGAAGAAATCTGAATATGTTGTAAATAGGGTAGAAGAAGAAGAATTTCAGACTAATGAAACAGATATTTCTAGCTTCAATGATGAGAATGGAATTCCAGAATGTAGAATACACGATGACTGAGTTGGATAATGAGCTTAAGATCAGTATGTACCTGGAAACAACATTAAGTTCGGATAGTGAACGTGTACAAGCAAGCGTTACTATCAGAGATCAGACAAATTAGTTTGAGTAAGAATGAGTAGAAAGAAGACATGCATATTGTTATAAGAGGAAACAGAAGTTTGGCAAATTTATAGTAGTTATTGATACTGAAACTAGATTGTAGATTGCTAGAATACCAAGAAGAGAAAGATGACAACACTCTATTGAATCATATTCTGTCAGTTTAACCAACAAATACATCAGGTTACTGCTGAGAGGTATGTCTAACCAGTGAATACATGAGTCATTGTACAAGTATAATAAGGTTTGGTAATTCTAATGGCAAAAGGTTTTGTGCTAGCAAATTTTTGCTACTTAACCCATTATTCTTTTCTTTTCTTGCTTTCTTTTTTGTGGTACCGCTCTATTGCCTTGCATAGGTCTTTGAGTGGTCTTCAACCATTTTGTTCAATTAGACTATCTTTCTGTTTGATTAACTTCATTTACTCAGCTAATTATGGCCCTGAATCATGATACAAAGATGCAATAAAAACTTGCACCGGGTATTTACACCAAACCAAATAATTTAAATTTAGTTAAAATTAAAGTGACAATATATAACGCTTAATCATGATTAAGGGCATGTTTGACCAGATGTTTAGGAGGTCAAAAGTATTTTTTGAAAAATTTAACGTGTTTGGCCAAAATGAAAAAGTACTTTGTATGGGTCAGAATCCGACTCCAAGATAATTAACGAAGTTAATCCCGTCTTAAGTTAATTCACGATTAATAAGTGGTACGACCACTCAGAATTAACGGTACTTAACCCTTATCTGATTCAATCAACAAGGCCACGACCCACCCGCATCATGAAGGCGCAACCTCAACGTGGTCACGACCACTTATTGTCAGCTCACGAAGCTCACAGCTATAAATACCAAGAGAGGAAACCCTAGAAAGGGGGGATTCTTCTTGGCCACTATTCACCAAAGAGAGAGAGGAGACAAAAAGATACCCACATGACGAAAAGTGAAATACCATTGTAAGGCTCTGAACCTCTTCATGGAGAGACAGACCAAACCAATATTATCAATAAAAGCTTTCAATGTTTCTCCTCCTAATTCTGGGTACTTATTTTCGTTTCCTTCATTTGGTTCAATAGATTACTACGGTTTGCTATGATTGTCCCGCGATTTATTTATATTGTTCTATACTCATAAAGTATATGATAACTTTTGAGCAAATAATTTGGCGCCGTCTGTGGGGATTTCCTAGCAAAATCGCATAGTTCTTCCCTGGACCAAAAGGAAAGAAATGCCGGAAAAGGAGAAAAAACGACCCAGCTCAAAGAAGCCAAAGCGGCATATCGAACAAGGGGAACTCGAAGATCTCAAATCAAGATCCAAGTCCTCTCTCTCTGATCTCGGATAGTGCAAACACGAAGAAGAACCCTCCTAAGGGAGGATCTCTGTAAGGCATCTCCCGCATCCCTGATACAGGCTCCGGCCGGGAACCGGCGCAGAGATATCTCAAGCCGAGAGTCGCGTCAAGACAACCTACATACCCCGATCGGGAAGACAACGTAAAAGCTGCTCAAGGTCTCGAATCAAAACCGAGCCTCAGCACTCAATACCCACAATGTGGGACTCAGGCTACGTGCCTTTGCCAACAAGTTCAACTATGGTTGAACCAAGACTCAGGCTATGCGCCTTCACCATCAAAATTGACAAAGTTCAATAACAGTTGAACTGGGACTCAGGCTATGCGCCTTCTCTAGTAAGTTCAACTACGGTTGAACCAAGACTCATGCTATGTGCCTTCGCCAACAAGTTCAACTATGGTTGAACCAAGACTCGGGCTATGCGCCTTCGCCATCAAAATTGACAAAGTTCAACAAAAGTTGGACTGGGACTCAAGCTATGCGCCTTCGCTATTAAATCAAGGCTATGCGCCTTCGCCATTAAATCAAGGCTATGCGCCTTCGCCAGTAAGTTCAACTGCGGTTGAACCAAGACTCAGGCTATGTGCCTTCGCCAACAAGTTCAACTATGGTTGAACTAAGACTCAGGCTATGCGTCTTCGTCATCAAAATTGACAAAGTTCAACAGTTGAACCGGGACTCAGGTATGCACCTTCGCCATCAAAATTAACAAAGTTCAACAACAGTTGAACTGGGACTCAGGCTATGCGCCTTCGNAATCAACAAGGCCACGACCCACCCGCATCATGAAGGCGCAACCTCAACGTGGTCACGACCACTTATTGTCAGCTCACGAAGCTCACAGCTATAAATACCAAGAGAGGAAACCCTAGAAAGGGGGGATTCTTCTTGGCCACTATTCACCAAAGAGAGAGAGGAGACAAAAAGATACCCACATGACGAAAAGTGAAATACCATTGTAAGGCTCTGAACCTCTTCATGGAGAGACAGACCAAACCAATATTATCAATAAAAGCTTTCAATGTTTCTCCTCCTAATTCTGGGTACTTATTTTCGTTTCCTTCATTTGGTTCAATAGATTACTACGGTTTGCTATGATTGTCCCGCGATTTATTTATATTGTTCTATACTCATAAAGTATATGATAACTTTTGAGCAAATAATTTGGCGCCGTCTGTGGGGATTTCCTAGCAAAATCGCATAGTTCTTCCCTGGACCAAAAGGAAAGAAATGCCGGAAAAGGAGAAAAAACGACCCAGCTCAAAGAAGCCAAAGCGGCATATCGAACAAGGGGAACTCGAAGATCTCAAATCAAGATCCAAGTCCTCTCTCTCTGATCTCGGATAGTGCAAACACGAAGAAGAACCCTCCTAAGGGAGGATCTCTGTAAGGCATCTCCCGCATCCCTGATACAGGCTCCGGCCGGGAACCGGCGCAGAGATATCTCAAGCCGAGAGTCGCGTCAAGACAACCTACATACCCCGATCGGGAAGACAACGTAAAAGCTGCTCAAGGTCTCGAATCAAAACCGAGCCTCAGCACTCAATACCCACAATGTGGGACTCAGGCTACGTGCCTTTGCCAACAAGTTCAACTATGGTTGAACCAAGACTCAGGCTATGCGCCTTCACCATCAAAATTGACAAAGTTCAATAACAGTTGAACTGGGACTCAGGCTATGCGCCTTCTCTAGTAAGTTCAACTACGGTTGAACCAAGACTCATGCTATGTGCCTTCGCCAACAAGTTCAACTATGGTTGAACCAAGACTCGGGCTATGCGCCTTCGCCATTAAATCAAGGCTATGCGCCTTCGCCAACAAGTTCAACTATGGTTGAACCAAGACTCGGGCTATGCGCCTTCGCCATCAAAATTGACAAAGTTCAACAAAAGTTGGACTGGGACTCAAGCTATGCGCCTTCGCTATTAAATCAAGGCTATGCGCCTTCGCCATTAAATCAAGGCTATGCGCCTTCGCCAGTAAGTTCAACTGCGGTTGAACCAAGACTCAGGCTATGTGCCTTCGCCAACAAGTTCAACTATGGTTGAACTAAGACTCAGGCTATGCGTCTTCGTCATCAAAATTGACAAAGTTCAACAGTTGAACCGGGACTCAGGTATGCACCTTCGCCATCAAAATTAACAAAGTTCAACAACAGTTGAACTGGGACTCAGGCTATGCGCCTTCGCTATTATATCAAGGCTATGCGCGTTCGCCAGTAAGTTCAACTATGATTGAACCAAGACTCAGGTTATGCGCCTTCACCATCAAAATTAACAAAGTTCAACAACAGTTGAACTGGGACTCAAGCTATGCACCTTCGCCATTAAATCAAGGCTATGTTGCCTTCGCCAGTAAGTTCAACTATGGTTGAACCAAGACTCAGGCTATGCGCCTTCGCCATCAAAATTGACAAAGTTCAACAACAGTTGAATTGGGACTCAGTCTAAACGCCTTCTCCATCAAAATTAACAAAGTTCAACAACAGTTGAACTGGGACTCAGGCTATGCGCCTTTGCCATTGAATCAAGGCTATGCGCCTTCGCCAGTAAGTTCAACTACGGTTGAACCAAGACTCAGGCTATGTGCCTTCACCAACAAGTTCAACTATGGTTGAACCAAGACTCAGGCTATGCGTCTTCGCCATCAAAATTAACAAAGTTCAACAACAGTTGAACTGGAACTCAGGCTATGCTCCTTTGCCATTAAATCAAGGCTATGCGCCTTCGCCAATAAGTTCAACTACGGTTGAACCAAGATTCAGGCTGTGTGCCTTCGCCAACAAGTTCAACTATGGTTGAACCAAGACTCAGGCTATGCGCCTTCGCCGTAAAAATTGACAAAGTTCAAGAACAGTTGAACTGGGACTCAGGCTATGCGCCTTTGCCATTAAATCAAGGCCACGCGCCTTCGCCAGTAAGTTCAACTACAGTTGAACCAATACTCAGGCTATGCGCTTTCGCCATCAAAATTCACAAAGTTCAACAACAGTTGAACTGGGAATCAGGCTATGTGCCTTCACTTTTAAATCAAGGCTATGCGCCTTTGCCAATAAGTTCAACTACGGTTGAACCAAGATTCAGGCTATGTGCCTTCGCCAACAAGTTGAACTATGGTTGAACCAAGACTCAGGTTGTGCGCCTTCGCCGTCAAAACTGACAAAGTTCAACAACAGTTGAACTGGGACTCAGGCTATCCGCCTTCGCCATTAAATCAAAGCTACGCGCCTTCGCCAGTAAGTTCAATTACGGTTGAACCAAGACTCAGGCTATGCGCCTTCGCCATCAAAATTAACAAAGTTCAACAACGGTTGAACTGGGACTCAGGTTATGCGCCTTCGCCAATAAGTTCAACTACGGTTGAACCAAGACTCAGGCTATGTGCCTTCGCCAACAAGTTCAACTATGGTTGAACCAAGACTCAGGCTATGTGCCTTCGCCAACAAGTTCAACTATGGTTGAACCAAGACTCAGGCTACACACCTTCGCCATCAAATCCAACGAGTTCGACGTCGCTCGAACCATAAGGCTAGATGCCTTCGTCCTCAAATCTAACAAGTTCAACCACCGTTGAACCAAGACTCGGACCAAGCTCCTTCACCATTGAACTCAGCAAAACTCAACCTCCAATGAAACAAGGCACGTGTTAGGCATCCTCGCCATTCAAGTAAGTACGCCCAACTCGAACTAAGATTAGGGACACGTAAAGTTCGCCACCGGTCAAACTACAAGGCCACATTTTTTATCATCACGGCCAGTAGTTCGACCGTGCCCGAACTGGGACTAATGCTAAGCGTCGCTATCGCCAAGCAACGGCTCCGACTCGCTCACCCCGAGTCGAAGAAGAAAAGTCATCAACAATAAAAAACTAACATGCCTACCAGAGTTAAAGGCAAATCACCCCTTCGAACGCATACAAAGAAAAATCCAAAGGGGAAAAAGGGGAGGTACAAAACAAATACAAGGAAAAAAATGGAAAGGAGATTTCATTTATCTACAAAGTTAATTGCGGGTCATCCCCGCTTACACCCAGCCAAGGCCGGTCAATACAAGGAAAAAGAAGAAGAAAAACAAGAAACACCTAAATGCCAAACGGCAAACAAGACAAGAAAAATGCATAACACCTTTTTACTCGGCGCCATCCGCGCCACCAGCTGCGCCATCGTCATCCTCTGGCATCGCCGCGTCAAAACCACAGTCGGTACGGGCCTCACGAGCCTTTTGACGCGCTCCCTCAAAAGCAACTTCGACCAAGATGCCGGCCTCCCACAAATTCTTATATACATCACGTTGGGCCTCAGCAAAGACCCAAAGTTCGCGAGCCTAGCTGGAAGAAGCGGCCTGGTCCCGTAGGCACTGATTCTCTCCTTCTAAGGCCGTAATCCGGTCCGCCATAACCTGGGCGTCCTGCTCAAAGAAACCAATCCGCTCCTCGAGAATCGCTTCTCTAAAGGCAGCAACAGCCCTCTCCAATGCCAGCTGGGACTCGTGCACGCGGATAGCTTCATTCAACGCCCCAGCGCTCGACGAGGCATCCCTCACCCGAAGCTTCAAAGCTGCAACTTCACCCTCCAACGCAGTCACTTTCCCGCTCCATACCGCTGCGGCTTCTGCCGCCTTAACCTGGCCCTGGCCCTGGCGCTCACACTCAGCTGCAGCCCTCTTCCCGCCTCGAGATCCTCGTCCTTCCGACAGAGCTGCTTCTCGAGAGCACTTGTTCTGCCAAATGCTTGCTGCATCTGAAGCTCCCGCCTCGCCAGTTCCTCGACCAAGGCCCGGTTACGGGGATCATTCCTCAAATGCACTCGCATCTCTCGACACCGATCTCGGCAGCGGTGATATTTTTCCAACGCCCGCAAAATAATCCTCGAGAGGACGTTGGCTCGACGGATGCTCCCCACCTCCAACAAATAAGACTGCAAAGCAAAGGCAACGATGGGGATAAAAAAGAAAAACTAAAGCAAAGAAGAAGCGAACCAGCGTCATATTACATACCCTGAAGCCCATTACGGCCACCTCATTCATCAGCCCGATATCCGTGATGTCCCACAACGACACATTCTCGGCCTCCGAGCATAGCAGCTCAAACTGCAGCACCAAACTCTCCCCTTGGAGCAATAAGTTCAACTCTGTGGGAACCTCGATGAAGCGAGACCTCCCCTCTGCGTGCACCGCTGAATTGGTGAAGCCTTCCCGGAACATACGGACGTCATCGGGGTCCAAATTAGATTCGGACTCATAGTCATCTCCTACAACATCCCTTCCTCCTTCCACCACTGGAGAAGTAGAATCACCCGCCGCAACCACCGAAGGAGCGCTTGACTCACCAACCTTAGCAGCCGTTGAGGAACTACCTCCCGTCTCAGCGACTGGAACCACCAACTGAGTTGCCGAAGCGACGGCATCATCATGGCCTATTGTTTGTTCACCCTCAAGGGCGGGCACCGCAGCCGCACTCTCTTCCGCATCCGCGGAAGGGGATTCTAAATTAATTACCACAGGGGGAGCCGGCGTGAACACGACCCTGCGCCTTATCAACGACATCTCCTCCTCCCCGTCTGATGGCAATTCCGCTCTAGTGCGCACAACCCCCGGCGGCCCCTCGTCCCGAAATGCGGCCCGTGGTGGAGAAGATGCCACTGAAGATTCAACTGATGCCGCCCTCGGTGATGCCACCCTCGGTACGTAGCGCGGCACCAGTGCTGCAGTAAGCCGAGCAATTGCACCCGACCGGCGGAAGGCCAACTGAGCGGCCCTGACACATCATGCCCTCCCTAGTCACAGAAAAGTAAAATTGATAAATAAAATTGAATCAAAGCGGGACAAAAGAAGAAATCAAATTTTCACATGTAACAGGCCTACGACCATGCCTCTCCCAAAAAGATGCCCATGTGGGTACCCCCTCCGTATGGGGGAGCAAGGCCTCAACCCACCCGCATATCCCAGCTAATGGAGTCGGCGGCGGCTTTTCGGCTACAAAATTGACACGAGTTAACACTCACGAGCACAAGACGTAAGGAAGGGTATAAAAGAGAATTCGATGATTAAAGAACTTACGTGCATGATTCCAAGCCTCTGGGAATCCAGTGGGGCACACCACTAAATGGTCAGTCCTGATGTAGAAGAAATGCTCAAAAGGGCGAGGGTCGACCTCATCATCCAGTATCGCAGTCAGGCCCCTCGACCCACGAGGGCACGCTCGAATCATGGTACCACGAACTCTTTGGGGAGCGTAGAGGCTAAGCACATGCCGCATCGTGACCACCCTAACGGCTAATTCTGCATATTTGATAAACATTGCTAGCAATTTGTAGAGAGAGGGAGTGAGCTGACCCGGGCATACCCCTCAATAACGACAGAAATCCATCACCAGCGCTGGGAGAGGAAGCTTAAACCCCAACTTGAAGGGATAGGCATAAAAGACGCAGTATCCCCTACGGTCAATGTGGACCCTCTCCTCGCTTCTGGCAAGAACGACGTTATAGCTGGGGATGAACCCCTGTTCCCGTAGTTGGGCCATCCCAATTTCCCCCATTAACGGGGCTTCATCCACCGGATCCTCCCCACCATTGACAGTGAAGTCAATCATCAGACCTCCGGGCCAAGATACTATCTCGTCGACTGATGGAATTTCATCGGTCTCCGCCTGTTCTGCACCCCCATTGCCGGAGATGGCCTTTCAACTACCGGAAAGTTGATCGAAAAATCCGTCGGAAGAACATCTTGGGAAGAACTGCCTGCCATTGTTGATTTACTAACGAGAAAGGAATAAAGCTTGGTGAATAAGACGAAAGTTATAACGATCAAAGAAAAAAGATGAAGGTGATTTCTTCTTCAGAATCACTCTCAGATGAACAATGAAAATATGAGAAGTGAATGCCTCAGCCCATCTTTATAGGCAACATAAATGGCTTTCGCGAAACCCAATTGCCATCATTAACTACATGACCAACCGCAGACCGGTTCGGTTCTACAGAAACGTGCGTCATTGTGACAGGCTCCATGAATCGGCTTTTCGGTCACCAGCCGACGTCTCGCCTTCGAACGGTTGTTACAACCCATGAACGCTGAGGAGATATTCTGTGCGCGTTCAAAACTTTGGACGTCACCAAATACGTACCAAGCGTACCCTTACTCCCCTCGACCGTACCACACACGGCCCGTTCGCCGTAGTCGACAGTTATGCACCCAAACAAATGTAAGGATCGGAGCGCCATGAAGCTCGATCTCACTCGAATTAAGTTAAAAGGTCAAGTGCCTTCGCCAAGAAGAAGCATTCAATCTTGATCGAACGACGACTTGATAACACGATAACAAAACACTAACGCTCTACAAGGCTAAGGGCCGTCGCCAAAGGGAATTCGGCCTCGACCGAAGCGACAGTCGACCTCCCTATCCGAGTTTCTCAAACCATAGTCGATGAAGTCCACTTATCGAGCTCGGCCAAGGCACGATCTCAATAAGCGGAGGGACTAACTGTATGGGTCAGAATCCGACTCCACGATAATTAATGAAGTTAATCCCGTCTTAAGTTAATTCACGATTAATAAGTGGTACGACCACTCAGTATTAACGGTACTTAACCCTTATCTGATTCAATCAACAAGGCCACGGCCCGCCCGCATCATGAAGGCGCAACCCCAACGTGGTAACAACCACTTACTGCCAGCTCACGAAGCTCACAACTATAAATACCAAGAGAGGAAACCTTAGAAAGGGGGGCTTCTTCTTGGCCACTATTCACCAAAGAGAGAGAGGAGATAAAAAGATACCCATATGATGAAAAGTGAAACACCATTGTAAGGCTCTGAACCTCTTCATGGAGAGACAGACCAAACCAATATTATCAATAAAAGCTTTCAATGTTTCTCCTCCTAATTCTGAGTACTTATTTTCATTTCCTTCATTTGGTTCAATGGACTATTACGGTTTGCTATGATTGTCCCGCGATTTATTTATATTGTTCTATACTCATAAAGTATATGATAACTTTTGAGCAAACATACTTCTTAGCAGCAACAGAAGCAGTTTTTCTGCTTCTGAGCAGAAGCTACAAATTCTAGCTTCTTCCAAAAAGCAGAAGCAGAAAGTTGATTTATTCAAGACAAAAATAACCTTACAATAAATTTATATTTTTCAAATTATCCCTCATTAATTTAATTTTTCTTTTTCTTCTCCTTTTTTTCCTGCTATGAATTTATTCTCTTTTTTATTTTAACCAAATTTTTATTCTCTTTCTCCTATTCTTAAGAGTGGATTTTAAATTTATATTGAATGATGTATTTTGACGTATCTAAATTATCATGTAAATAATAAATAATACCAAACACTCAATATTGTTTCTTTGGAACAAAAATATTTATATTAATTAGAATTTTTAATTTATATTTTTTACTTTACGTTTTATATTATAATTGAATTCTTTTCTACTAAATATTTATATTTATTTTTCTTTTCTAAATAATACTAATCCCAAATTGAATATTTATTGTCCTTTTTCGTAATTTGATACTTAAAAGTGTTTTTTTTTAAATTGGCCAAACACGATGAACTTGCAAAAAGCACTACTCAAACGAATCAGCCAAACACAAACTACTTATTTTGCAAAATTACTTTTTCATAAAGAACTTTTAAATAAAAGCGCTTTTCAAAATAAATAGTTTTTGGCAGCTTGGCCAAACGGACTCTAAGTGATAATATGTGTATAAAGGACATACATCTTATAATTATTGATTTGGTATAAACATCCGATATGGATAAATTTTTCCTGCAAAGATACCTAGGTCACATGATTATTGTGCAAAGAGTAAGTTCCTTTGAACCAAAAGATCATTCAGACGAAAGCAAAGGCCTTAACACCAGAAAACACAGACAATTTGCACTTAAAAAACAAAAAAATTCCCTGAAATTTCACATATCCAAACAAATTTTTATATCACATAATTTAATCAAGCGATATGTATTCATCATCTTCCAATTCATCACTGGTTGTCAAGTAGGAAAGCAGTTGCAGCAATAATTGAACATGTTCCAACAGCCTGAAGATTGAGAGGATGACTTAAAAACAATTTTAACTTCACACTGCAATACCGGAGATATGTTACAACAGCATGAATATCAATAGTAGAAGAGTAATTTCATGCTGATGCAAATAGTAAAATGAAAGACAACTTGATTTTGAACTTCTGAAGGCATCAGCAGAGATGCAGCCAAGATGGACCCACAAAAACTGGGGCGCAGACACGGAAAGATAACTCAACGCCCCTTATCAAAAGCAATACGAGTTCTGCTAGATGTTTCATAACCATCTCGCGTGGTGCCAGCACTGGCCCTCATGGTGCCTCCACTACCAACATTTGCCATGGCTTTCTTTCCCTTCTTAACCTCTGTCAAGAACTGGTCCAAACCAAATGGATCAGCTTCCTCAACTTGCTTCTCAAATTGCACAGGCCCATCTCTCGTACTAGCCCTCTCGGATGTTCCAGCAAATGCCTTGTCAGGCTTAAATCGATCTGTCTTCATGATCTTGTCCAGCTGCTCATCTGCACCTCCATAAATTTCAGAATCAACGTCTTTCTTTGGTCTGTATAGAGTAGAAAGAGTGGGCTGAGCAGTAAATAGGCCCTTGTCATAGACGTTGTAGGCATCATCAGTGGCAAATCCAGAATCCATCCCTTTCTCCTGGTTAAACAATCTCTGGTCATACATGACCTCTCCTCTTGATGTACCGGTAGAAGCCATCCCAAGAGCCACTTTTTCGCTGACATCACGGTCTCTATCTCTGGTGATCTTGCTCTTCTTACCCATCGCAGCATCTTTTGCCTCCAATCTCTTCTCCCTCTCTCTCTCCCGACGTCGCTCCTCACGTATCTTGTCTCGCGGTAATCTCGCCTCCCTGTCCTCCCTTGACTCTTTGGGGTGATCTCTTGGACGCTCATAATCCACACTCATATCATCAACATTCATGGTGTCCCTCTCAGAAGGCACAGGTGCAGCAGCTGGGGGTGCTACACCAGTTCTCTCATATCTTGCCTTGCGGGCCAACTCCCGAAGTTCCACTTCTTTCTTTTCCTTCTCTTTCATCATCATCTCTTTCTGAACCTTTGACCGCATCGCAACTGCTTCTCTGGCTTTCTGTTCTGCAACATACAGAGCCTCTGATAGTTTTGCAAAATTATCATTGATCTGGACCTCTTGAAGTCCCCTGCCATCAGCAGCAAGACGCTTATCAAGTGGGATCGTGTAACCTTTGGGGTTCTTCCAGTTTGATATACAAGGCGGAATCTTCCAATCCTGCTGGTCCTTCACTGTAACAGGACGAGGAGGAGAATGCATAACAGGCACAGGTGGAGAACCAGAGGCCTTAGGAACCCTTTTGTGTTTGAACTTCGGTGGCTCTATCGGGTCCACAGGCATCTCTACCATTCTAATAATTCTCTCCTTTGCACCCGAGTTAAAAGCTGCCGATTGCTGGGAAGGCTTGTACTTAATAAACTTGGAGTCTTGCGATTGTGTCGGAACATTTTTGGGTTGTGCAGCACTCAACCGCACATTTACAATCTTCTCAAGTGCTGCCTTAGTCTCCTGCATTGTCTCATCGATTACTTTCTGCTTCTCGTCCAAATCCATCTCTTCTTCATCCTCGTCCATCACAAACTTCGGGATAAGATCCTTGTGCTGAGAATAAACAATTTTCTTTGTGTTCTCGCCCTGCCTCACAATTGCATCATATCTTACTTCACCATGCTCGTCCACGGTAACAGGCAAAGTCTTTCCCCCAGCTTTCCAGTCTTTCTTTCTGCCCATATCGAGTGGATACTGAGCGTAATGGATTTCAGGGAATGCTCCTCCATCCCCAAAATCCTCGAGCTTAGATGGCTTAAAACCAGCCCGTTTTAGATAAGAGGGCACCGGAGTTGCCTTGATAACAGCAGATTTCTCTGCCTCAGTTGCACCGAACCTATTCTTGAACCACGGATCATTTGTATGGTCATAAAATGTACTGGTAGCTGATTTTGCTGCTGGGAGAAGTTCCTTGAGAGACGCCATGCTGAAGACCCCGGATTTAAAATTCCTCCACCTACTGTAAGAGAGAAAAAGACAGGTAGTCAGTAGATCAATAAACTATATCTCAATGAACCTTAAAAATATGCTGCTGATAAAAAGGAACCAACTAAATACTAAGTAGTACCAAATACCTAAACTTCAATATCACCACAAAAGGGGTTAATTACTTAATTATCGAAACTCTAACGTATTAACCTTAGCTCAATAACTGGTGTTGATGGATTGATTGGAACAAAGAGATATTATCAGGGAAACAGACGTGGCAACAACAACAATAACGCCTCAGTCCCAAACAAGTTGAGGTCGGCTATATGAATCATCAGTGAACGCGTTACTCCATTTAAACTCATCTGATGCCAAAATTATGGGCATACAGAAAAAAAGTATTAGATATTCTGTTAATTTTCTGCACGTATAAACCTATGAAAGGTTAAATCCCTCCTAGAAAGCAACGGACCTACTGTAATAGTGCTAACGTCTAAAACTGCTTAAAACACACGAAATACTGATAAAGATTCAATCTTTTGGCCATATTCACTATTTAACTAGCAAAAATACAAAGCACTATACAAAGCATATTTGAGGCTATTATTTATGCACCGAGAGTATATACAAAGCATAAGACCTAAATCACAGTTCGTAATTTACAAAAATAATTGAATAAAAAAGAGAATAGGGTTTCGGCCTGAAGAGATACACATGGAAGCAAATACAGGGAGAGAAGAAAGGTGCTTACAATTCGATTTCACAGCTGAATTCGCCGGAGAAGGAGATGAAGAAAAGCACTCGCCGGAGCGTAGAGTGAACTCGCCGAACAAAGACGTCGGAATTGGGAGTACTATTTAATCAATCGGAATTTGAATTCTCCTTTTCGCAGTCGGTTTATTTTCGGCCAGTCCAACTCGTTTGAAGGAATGGGGGTTGTAGGTTTGAAATATTTATAAGGCCTACTTTATCCTCTTCGTTTTCTTATGCAAAAGGGAATAGGAAATTGACCAATTCTACCTTATACGTATATAATTTCTCTAGTAATTGATACTATAAAATCGTCTTTTCTAATATTATTTCAATTAGGAGAAGTTATTAATGTAAGAAACATTAATTATGTGGCACTACTTGCATTTTCAAAAAAAAATTCCATAATAAAATTTTCAATTAATCTTATTTGGTAAAAAAATGAACTATCTTATTCAAGTTAATGTATTTATAAATTTCATCCAATAAAACAAAAGTTAAGTGTTTTGTTATATATGACAGAAGTTTTATTTTATTTTTTTAAAATTTTTTTACGAGTAAGTCACATTTAGTCTTTGATAATAAGAAAATAGTTTTTGGGGGATTCTTATTATTGTTTCATCGTACCATCTTCAGTAACAAAACAAATAAGTAACATAGTATGAGGAAAACGTTTTATCTTCAATAATTTATTTTTTCGGTTTGCCATTCAGTGTCCGGTACCACATTGGGGCGGACTACATCTTAATTCGCACCGGTAAGTCCCATATTGAGGGTAAAGCGCTTCCTAGCAAAGACGACTCCATACCTAGGAACTCGAACTCGAGACCTCTGGTTAAGTATGAAGGATTACTTGCCACTCCACTACAACCCTCGTTGGTTCTTCAATAAATGCTACTATTAATAGGTACTGCATGATTAACCAAAAAAAATTGATTCAAAGATGAAATAAATTTATAAAATCTGAAATAGAGTTTGAAAAATCACAACTCTTATGAAATAAATGCAGTTGCAATTTTAAGAATTAACCGAGGAGTTTCTGTAATAATATAAAGTTTTAGGAACCAGATGCAATTTCACTTTGTGCAATGTAACATACTTTTCCATTTTTACCCCGGAAGCAAAAGAGTAGGACAATTAAAAAAAAGCCAAGTAGCACTACCGAATAAACGACTGCCACGTTGCTGTATGTCCGAGGAAACCAATTGAAACATTCGAACCAAGATGGGCGAAAAATATGGTCTCTTACATTTGGAAAAAGTTTAAATAGCCTTTTAAATATAATCTGAGCAATTTGATCCTTTAAATTTGCAAAAAATCATCAGTTTTGGTCCTTATTAAATATTTAACCGACCTTATTTTTTAAATTTTACGGGAAATATTAAAGAAAAGAAGATTTAAGGAGACCTCACATCTAGAGGTGCATCGCAAATTTTACAGTTCTTGGTCTGTTTTTCATTTCGATTGTATTTTTTTGAGGCGTAGTTTTTGTTATTTTAGTGTCTAGTACACCTTTTGGTGTTATAAATTTTGGCATTTGATGGCTGGTATTTCTTATTAAATCATTTCTTTCACAATTTTCTTTTAATTTAATAATATGAGTTTGTTAAATATTTGACAAAGGAGCCCGTTTGGCCAAGAAATCTGCTTATTTTAAAAAGTATTTTTTTTAAAAAGTGCTTTTTTCAAAAGTACTTTTGAAAAAAAAAATAATTTGTGTTTGACCAATTCATTTAAGAAGTACTTTTTACAATATTTGATAAACAAATTGTGTTTGTCCAATCTTTATAAAAAGTACTTTTGAGTGCCAAATTACCAAAAAAGATAGTGCCAAACTTTTATAATTATTTAAAAAGAAAAATAAATTTTAATATTATTATAAGAGACTGTTATTAGGTTTTATTTAATTTAATTAAGATATAAACATAAAGTATACATACATACTAAATATTTAAATCTTTGTAACATATATAGTAATA
>MU746038.1:144032-159372 GCA_026770625.1 Nicotiana glauca
GCTTCTGCTGTTGGCCAAAAGTACTTTTTTATTTTTGCCAAACACAATAAATTTTTCAAAAAGTACTTTTTTGACAAAAAAAATACTTTTGGCCTCCAAGAAGCTTGGCCAAACAGGCTCTAGAATTGCTCTTTGGCCAAGCTTCTAAAATCAGCTTATTTGAGAAGTGTTTTTCTCAAAAGTACTTTTTAAAAAGTGCTTTTGGTAAGAAGTAATTTGCGTTTGGCTAATTAATTAGAAAAGTACTTTTGAGCAGTAATTATCGTTTGGCCAAGCTTTTGAAAACTGCTTCTAAGTGTATTTTTCTCAAAACTGCTTCTCATAAAAATACTTTTGGAGGGAGAAATTACTTTTTTTGTTTTCCAAAACTGCTTCTGCTTTTACTCAAAAATATTTTTTCCTCCAAAAACTTGGCCAAATACCTTAATTTTTAGCCAAAAGTGCTATTGGCCAAAAAAAGCACTTTTAGCCCAAAAAAAACCTGGTTGCGCACGCTAATAAAGGTCAAAACTGTTCAAGAACATATTTAAGGGACCAGTTTTGTTATTTTAGTTAAATTGGGAGGACTAATCCGTCTTTTCAGATGTCAGCTTCTACAAAGTCTCCTCAAAGACCAAAAACCCTGCGCGCAACTGTACTGTCACTCTTTTTAGCTCCAAGCTCCAAAGCTTTCAGTTGGCCGGTAATGGCGGCCTCATCAGATACCGTAGTAACGCCGTCAAGCCTCCGTCAGGCTTTCGGCAATGTCTTCTCATTATTCATTCTAATTCTCATCGGCGTTCTCGCTTTCTCGATCCGTCTTTTCTCCGTAAATTCCTTTAATTCAAATCTGTTATAAGAAATTAATTTCCTAGCGTGTAATTTAGATCTGATTTTTGATTTTCTTGTTTTCCAGCACTTTTGCATTTTCATTTGATCACGTGTGATTGATTTGTGCTTTTTAACAGGTGATTAAGTATGAAAGTGTTATTCACGAGTTCGATCCTTATTTCAATTACAGAGTTACTCAGGTTTGGCTTTTATTCTTTATTTTTTAGAAAAGTGTAAAGTAATTAATTTTATTTATGTGGTACTATATTTGTTGTTATTTTATTTTAAATGATGTACTGCAGCATAAATGTACTTATTCGAGTGATAGAGAGAGAACTGGATCGTACATTTTGGCTCTTTTTTAGAGAATGCTTACACGAACTATTGAATTGAGCTGAATTTAGGGTTAAGGATGCATGAGAAGAATTTAAACGTTCAATGACAATAGATCCGATGACTTGAAAAAGTGAAATGTATAATTAGGTGCAATATAAGCAGGTTGATGCATTTACATTATGCATTCAAGGGCAGAGTTACCCTGTACTTGTGCTGGTGGAGTAGCATGTTCCTAGTGGAGTACACTTAAGCTGGCCCGGACACCATCGTCGCAAGAAGAAGTGGATATACATTATATATTGTCATTGTTTTCTGTGGAGTGTTTTGATACAGTATTAAATAGAATAAATGTTACTGAAGAAAACATGAAGATAGAATACGTTCTGTTTTCTATCCATGATCATTCAATCAGCTATGCCTCAATATACGCGTTCTTAATGAGGAACCCTTTTTCTCCACTTCTTTTTTTTTTGGATTAACTGAAACTAATTGAAACTCGGTGGATAACCAACCCGCAGCTCACCCTTCTACCCCCTACACTTAAATACCAGATATGGTCTTCTTGTGGGGCGGTTTCATTGTGATGTTCTATCCCAATTCAAACTTCAAACTCATGATATGTGCCTAGCATACATCTCGTGTGGTACTACGTTAGTAGTACCTTTAATGTTAACCGATGGGGCTTTTCTCCACATTCTTCTATATGCTGCAATATCTTCTCAGGGGTATCCTGGGTGAGCTTTTATACCATACAAAGTTAAACCCATTCAAAAAATGTTAACTTTATTTCTGAATCTATTCTATTTGAAATGTACTATGATATTTCAATCCTGTCTCAATAACCTTGCCCAATGATTGTACAGTTTAATGGATGGGCGAGTAATTAGAACTACATTGACAAATTTTAGTGGCATCCTTGCGTACTATCATTAATGAGAAATTCGTGAAAGTTGTAGTGTCCTTAATTTACTCCCAGGATAGACAAGATGGTAGCTCGTAGAAGATTAAATTTGCTTGGCTTACCATATAATGCGAACACCGTAAAGTTTTCAAAGTTGATAAGTCCATTATATATATTTAGATGCCCTGCAAAGCTAGATAAGTCATATTATCTGGTCAATTTACCTTCAGTAGGTGTTTGTTAGAATGTCTAGTTCTGGGCGCAAAAAGTGGGACTTCCTTTCCAACATTTACACTATTATTCATGGAAACCAGTAAATTGGGTACTTTAGAAGAACTGGCAAGAGAAAGCTTAATTCCACTTTGGAATTAGTCAATTTGTAAGTTATATGAGCTTTTAACTATAATAATCTGTCGGTATAGTGCAGTTATTCGTACTAATTTTGACTACCCAAAAAGAACATACTGATTTTGGGAAGTATGGTGTCCGTTGAGACTGAATTAACGTTGGAGTAGGTCAGATAAACTTTAGTGCTCCTTCTGAGTGTTTTGATAAAGCAATCCTATAAAAAGTTTGTTTTAGGTCATCACTTTTTGGATTCTTATGCTCTACATTTTTTATATTACACTGTCAATTTGTGGTGCTAATCTTGGATATCTTTGATCATGAAGCTTTTTTTTTTTTGCTGCTTAATTAGAATTTTATCTCCCTCAGAAAAGTTGTATATCGCTTTCCATTCTTGTAGAGCATTTCCCTGGATGATAATAGTTATCATATAATTATTGTTATTTTACTAGTATTCATATTAAATGTTTGTCGGTACCACAAAACAATCTGAAGTATAACCACACTTTCCCAACTGCAGTTTCTGACAAAGAATGGAATTTACGACTTCTGGAATTGGTTTGATGATCGGACCTGGTAATTGCGATTGTAGGAGTGAATTAGTTATTCCACACAATGTTGTCATGACTTATAAGTTCTTAATTGAAAATGACCGGTAATTAAGTTTTCTTTCTCTGATAGGTATCCACTTGGACGAGTGATTGGTGGAACTGTTTACCCTGGACTGACATTGACCGCTGGCACCTTGTGGTGGTGTGTATTATGGATCATTATTCTTGAGCACTCTTTTCTAGTTACCATTCTTCAGATTATGGGAATCATTGTTGTGTTTAAATTTATGAACTGATCAATTCATCCACCCCGTTTTCCTTATCTTTGAGTGTTATGATATTCAGGCATCAAGGGAATAATGGTTTTATCTGTATATTTATTGGCAGGATACTTAATTCTCTGAATATTCCTCTTTCTGTGGAAACTGTTTGTGTATTTACTGCTCCTACATTCTCTGCCTTTGCTGCTTGGGCAACATACCTTCTGACAAAGGTTCGTTATCTGGCTTGATTAAATCTTTTTTCACTTTACCAAATTGACATAGATGCTACTTGTTGCTTTTGTTCTCGTGAAAGCGTAGCTACCTTAAAAAATTTCTCTGTTGTGAAGCGAGAGCTCTAAGTCATACGACTCTCCTTTTGTAGGAAGTTAAAGGGCCTGGGGCTGGACTAACTGCTGCAGCTCTATTAGCCATGGTAAATTCTTTTGCATGCATTTTCATTTGATGATTCCAAAACGTGAGTTACGTGACCCTTGGATGGTTTTTAGCTTTTATGTTGGATGCATTGGGTTCAGAAAGAACACAAACTATTGGGTGCATGTCACTGCAGAAATGTGTACTCAAGCCCTCAGCCAATTTTATTGTACCTTCTTTTTAATCTTCATTAACCTTACTTTAACTTATTATACTCTTTCAGGACAACGTAGCATTTTTCTTTCTCAAAAAGAAAGTAGCATCTTGTTTTGGCTTTACAATATATTTGGTAGTCTAGACTTACCTTTTATTCGGGAAAATTTGCTAGTCTATTTTTTTACAATGGTGAGTTTCATTTTCATGCTGCCTGCAGGTTCCGTCCTATATATCTCGATCAGTGGCCGGAAGCTACGACAATGAAGCTGTGGCCATATTTGCCTTGATCTTCACTTTCTATCTCTATATAAAGGTTCAGTCATGTTCAGCTTTTAACTTAGTTGTGTTACGTGCAATATTTCCGGTGTCTATCCTTCTATTGTTAAGATTTTGGTGTTCCACTTTTATTTTGGTGGAATGATGGTGATTGTTTGGTGCAGACACTGAACACGGGTTCCCTCTTTTATGCTACTCTAAATGCCTTGGCATACTTTTACATGGTAGGCATTTACTTCCTTATGGTGATTGCTTATTTTACCTCATTCTGTTCTTTGCTATATCTTCGCTTTCGAATTTATCGTAGTTCCATGTTCTTTCAGGTTTGCTCATGGGGAGGATACACCTTTATTATCAACCTTATTCCAATGCACGCCCTACTTTGCATCGTAACAGGGCGCTATTCTCCACGGCTTTACATTGCCTACGCTCCATTGGTACGTACTAGTACCTGGGAACCTTATGCTTTATTGATAACAATTTGCAGTGGTGATTCCAAAGTCAATTTGTTTGCAAAAATATTCATAAAGTTTTGTGTCATCTTAAAAGGAGTGTTTTAATGAGTAAATTTCCTTCATCAAGGCATTAAAATCTTCTGGTCTCAATACATTGCTATTTACAAATTCTGTACAAAGTTGAGTTTGTTTTATTCTTCTAACTATCATACGGCTGCAGGTTATCTTGGGAACGCTATTGGCTGCTTTGGTCCCTGTTGTAGGTTTTAATGCAGTCATGACATCAGAACATTTTGCTTCATTTCTGGTAAGGTTCATTTCTACTCTTTTATCTCAGTAGTTCAGTCGTGGTCGAGCATACATGATTGATGATGTGTTCTTGCATATTACCAGCCTACTTTAAGATATTCTCAACATACCACATTTCATCGAGATTAGCCTTGGCTGTCCTTATTTCATGATTGAAGTGTGAGGATATTAGAATCCTCAGGCTGAAATCATCTTGTTGCATTGGGATTGCATGGTTTTGGGTTGTATGATTATGATTGTAGTGCTACTATTTCATTATCACTGCCTTCCTCTTCATCCAGTCCCCACTTTCTTGCTTAGTATATGTCAAAATTCTATCTACTTAAAGTAAAGCCTTTCTAAACAAATATCCAATACATTTTCCATTTCACTTGAAATGCGGTATCACTTGATGAGATTAAAAGTTTAAATTCATTGAAAGTATAGACTACTTCTACTTTGGTCCCACTCACAATTAATAATATAATAAACTTGAATTACTTCAACCTCTTTCTAACTCAAACTAAGGCCATTTTAATATGTTTTGTAGGAACATTAGATTAAACGCATATACTCTATACCAGTCTATGTCTTATTCTACTATTCTTTGTGTATCAGCTTTTATAAAAGGGGCAGATTAGGCCTAGTTTTTCGTCTTTGTTAGAAAAAGGAACTAGGAAGTTCTTTATCTTTATGAAAGAAGATTGCTGGAAGACTAGAAAAGTAGCTTAGTTGGCTTTATGGGGCGGGATAGTTAAATGGATGACAGGAAACACTTTTAAATGAAAATGAATGATTATATTTGTGATGATATCTAGAATACAAACCAATCTGACCATGTTTGCAATTGTTATGGACATTTCTGGGTCCTCATTAAATTAACATGTGCGCTGAAATTTCTGATGACTGTGTACAGGTGTTCATAATTCTCAATGTTGTGGGCCTTGTCTATTACATAAAAGGGATTCTCACACCAAAAATGTTCAAAGTAGCTGTAACTCTTGTTATATCTGCAGGCTTGTAAGCTCCTCTAATTTATATGAATAGCTTGCTATACTCAGGCCTAGAATAAATGCCTAGTGGACATTTAATGAATTTAATTGGATCAACCCCTGTTCATTAATTTATTTCTGTTTTTGAATTCTATTATTTGCTCCGGTGATGATTGCTTCTTTTTTCGTTATTCAGGGTTGTTTGCTGTGCTGTGGTAGCTGTGCTAATTGCACTTGTTGCCTCTAGCCCAACAAAGGGATGGAGTGGACGAAGCCTTAGCCTGCTTGACCCGTATGCTCCTTGCGTTATGATTTGTGTTGTCATCTTCTATGGTTTACATTTTCTTTAGTTTCCTACTGCAAAAAGAGGACACAGTGATTCAAGTGAAAAGCAATCTCGTTTTTGAATTTGACTTTAAAGGTGAAAAAAAGAAGAGAAAATAGGAGAAAAAAGCTTTTGCTATCTTTGTGTTAGGGCGTAGGACTCCTCTCCAAGTATGCTTTAGTCTTCTACTCGTTATCCTTGTTATCATTGTCTTCTTCTAATTTGCCATGCAATGACTCTTCATCTACTGCTGTGTCTCAACGTTTTTCTTTGCTAGTGTACAATCCTCTTCTGCTACCGTTTTGAGAACTTATCTTTCTATCGGCTTGTTGATGTAGCATTTTATTGATGTACTTTTTTGGACTGTTGGATGTAGAAATTTGTAATATTAATGGGATTTTTGATGTTATAAGTACTCAATTCATGATTGTTCTGTAATTTTTAATTTTCCTCAAATTGGACACGTTCCTTCTTGCTTGTAACTAAAGCCCCTGCTTCTAATCGCTCTTAAAAATCTTGGTATCTCTACTTTGTGCTTTTCGGGCCGTTTGTCCCTTGTTAAATTCTGGGGGCGCTGCTTCTAGGAGATTTAAGATTCCACAATTCTGACTAAAAATCTCATTGATTCTTATTTTGTGATGATTCTGGTGCCATTGCTCTTTTTTATACTTATATTCGCCCATGCAGCGTACTGAAGCAACTTTCTGTCTGTTCTTGTCTTTGAATTGAGACAGAACTTATGCGAGCAAGTATATACCAATTATTGCCAGTGTTAGCGAACATCAACCACCTACTTGGCCTTCTTACTTTATGGACATAAATGTATTAGCATTCTTGGTCCCCGCAGGCATTATTGTAAGTGTCAATTTTCAGTTCCATTTATCTTGACTTCTCATGTTGTTAATTTTATCTTTCTCTAGGCTTTAAATCAATCTTTCCTTTTGCCATGTGCAGGCATGCTTTTTGCCGCTGACTGATGCTAGCTCCTTTGTGATTCTTTATTTAGTGACTTCAGTATACTTTTCTGGCGTTATGGTAAGGGATATCAAGATTTTCTGGCTTGTTTCTTCTATTTTCTTTAAGCTCCCCTATTGAGCATCATTTCATTTGCTGAAATCACAGGTCCGCCTAATGCTTGTACTGGCCCCAGCGGCATGTATAATGTCTGGGATTGCTCTGTCATCAGCTTTTGGTGTTTTTACTCAATCAATCAAATTTGCATCAATTGGTAAACAAGCTGATGTAAGTGTCTTTGTTGTTCTTTAGAAGGTTATGCCAATCGTTAGCTATTTGATAATTCTGAACTAATACTTGTCATTTTGTTCCCTATCAAGGCAGGGGATACTGGTAATGGTGTTACACAGAATGATGTGGTGAAGCCTGTTAAAACTGACGAACCACCAAAGGAAAAAACTTCAAGAAAAAAGAAGAAAGAAAAGGAGAACGTGGAAAAAACTCCTATTGTTGCTAAAAGTGAGAGGAGGCTTTTGATGTTACCCATGGAGGCTTCTGTTGTTGCTATTCTTTTACTTATGTTGCTGGGTGCCTTTTATGTGGTATGTACCTTTGCTCTGCAATGATGGAGTACCTGCAGATATATCATTCCCATGTAGTAATTCCTTTATTATGTTTACATATACTATGAATTAAATTCTTTTACTTTCCTGTCTGATAATGATAACATGTTTAGAGGAAACATGTCATAATAATTTGGCTTGGTTGAACCCCCCTCAGGGGTTGGCCTGGTGGCAATAGACTTGAGCCTTGGGGTTTGCTCCCTTTCAAGGTCTCAGGTTCGGAACCCACAGGGTGCAAACAATTTTTGAGGGCCATCGGACTGGGTAAAACCTGAATTAACCTTGGTGCACTTGCGGGAAACTCCTTGCCGAGGGCCTGTGCACCCCCGGGATTAGTCGGGCTCTTAGAGAGTCGGACACCCGGTGCAAATAAAAAAAAAATAAAAAAATAATTTGGCTTGGTTGAGGTGGTGCTTTTGCCAGTAGATTAATTATTAAATAAGCGACCATTTTTTAGTTCTTTACGGTACAATTCTTAATTGCTACCTTTTTCTGCTGATTCCCTGACAAAGTTGCTTGGAGAAAGCTAGCTCTTAAGACTAGTCAAGCTTCAAATTTAATTGCTAGATGATGGTCCATGCCTTGGGTCAGGGTTTCACATTACTGATATTTGGAGGATTCTATCCCACCGAGGAAAACAAACTCTTTTTCTTTTTTCCTCAAGAAAAGAAATTTCCCCTCATTGCTTGGCAATCTGGATGCTATCTCCCTTTTCATTCGTGTATCAGCCATCACTTTTCCTAGTTGCTGTTTCTGAGAATATAAGGGAAAGAGTGGATAGGGAATTAATGCTGACCTATCCTGAATAGGAGAAAAATAGAGATCAAGCTCTAAACAGGAAGTCCTTCCTCGGTACAAGTTAGTTAACTTTGGTAGTGCATTCCTTTATTGATAGATCGCTGCTTTAAGGGGTCGTTTGGTAGGGTGCATAAGAATAATGCTGAATAGGGTGTATTAGTAATGCTGGTATTAGTAATGCTGGTATTAGTAATGCTGGTATTAGTTATGCTGGTATTAGTTATGCTTGCATTAGTTATGCTGGTATTAGTTATGCTGGTATTAGTTATGCTAACATATTTCTTATCCATTGTTTGGTTTGATGTATTAAAATATTGCACAATTTCTAAAAGAATTGTTTGTTTACAAAAATGCCCTCAAAACTAGTCCACACTCTAACTTTTTAAAAGAAACATATGTTGAGAAATGTTTTTATATGAAAAGGTTTAAAAAAAATATTTTATTTGTCTACCTATATTGTAAAATAAAATTAAATATTTGTTTATAAAAGAAGAAAATATGCTAAGAATTTACTAGGGATATAATTTATTTCTCATTATTTGGATTATTTTGAACTTGTATTAATATACTAACTAGCATAGTTTAATCAAACATAAATTTTGAAGGACAATTTTGTCTTTAACTAAGCTAATGCATGCATTAGAACCCATTGCATTGCTAATACCATTGTTTTCTATGCATTAGTTATGCATAGGATAATACCAAATAGAATGTATAACTAATGCTTGCACAAGTAATGCATGGGTTCAAAATGTCTACCAAACAATGTATTATTAATACACAAAGCTAATGCACCCTACCAAACAATGTATTATTAATACACAAAGCTAATGCATGCATTAGCTTATCTAATGCATGCATTAACTAATCTAATGCACCCTACCAAACGACCCCTAAGGCTGATGAGTAACTTGGATCAGTAAATTAAGCGCGCATACACGCACACAGAGATTGGTGTGAGAAGGGAATGTAGGATGATTGACTATCTCCAGACACATGAAACAACCCAACAAGCTAACCCAACTTAGCTGTGGCTAACAATTGCTTTCAGTGGAACTCTTCCCTGGGGATGATTAGGAACATATGTCCTGGGTTGCTTACTTGCTTTCCATGGGAACTGTGCCCTTGGAATGATTAGGAACATATGTCCTAGGTTGATCCCTGAGTGAGCTACCTTTTTGTTTTGTTGATAGCAATATAGAGATAGAAGTAGCTCCAAATGAAGGATGATCTATTTATGTTGTAGGTACACTTCTTTTACGGGTATATGTCATAGTAAACTAATAAAATAAATGAAAAGTCCCAGGAACTCACTGTTGGCATGTGCTGCAGTCCTCATTTCCTAGCGAGGGAAACATCTTAAACTTACGGCTCAGGAAATGACAGAAACAGAACGCTCTAATAGTCTGTTTGGCCGAGCTGGAAAAATCAGCTTATTTTGATAAGTGCTTTTTTCAAAAGTACTTTTTTGTACTTTTGGAGAAAAACAGATTGTGTTTGGCTAATCAATTTGAAAAGCACTTTTGAACAATAATTTGTGTTTGGCCAAGCTTTTCAAAAAGTGGTTTTAAGTGTCAAATTACAAATAAGGACATGAAGAGGTTTGTTTAATATTTAATATTATATAAGTAGATAAATAATTACAAATATTTATTATTAAAGATAATAATTAAGTTTTTTATTTTATTTAAGTAAAATAAAAAAATAAAATGAAAAGTACTTTATTCTTTCAAGATAATTTAAATATATCAAAAAATCATTCAATTAATATGAAAGTTCATCCCAAAAGTCATTTTATATTACTAAATAGTTTAAATTAAGTAAGATTATTTTGGTATATATAATATTTTGCAAAGGGTATTTTTGGTAGGAAGAAAAGTCAAAAAACTGCTTCTGCTTCAGCTTCTGGAGAGAAGCTAATTTTTTCTGCTTCTGCTCCTAGCCAAAAGCACTTTTTTCCCAAAAAAAAAAGCTTGGCCAAGCATCTCAAATTGAGGAAAAAAGCACTTTTTTGAAAAAAAAAACACTTTTGGCATGGTGAGAAGTTTGGCCAAACAGGCTATAAATTCCTTTTTGTATGTACTTGCTGAAATTTAGACAAGAGGGGTTGCTTAGACAAGAGAGGTTGCTCTGATGGTAAGCAACTTCCACTTCCAACCAAGAGGTTGTGAGTCGAGTCTCCCCAAGAGCAAGGTGGGAAGTTCTTGGAGGGAAGGATGCCGGGGGTCTATTTGGAAACAACCTCTCTACCCCAGGGTAGGGGTAAGGTCTGCGTGCACACTACCCTCCCCAGACCCCACTAAGTGGGATTATACTGGGTGCCTGGGTGGTTGTTATGTACTGGCTGAAATGCAAACCTGGTTTTAAGGCAAGAGGAAATACAATCTCCTATAGCAATACATAGTCTGTCAGTTTGTAGATGAAATTTGATAGCTGTCCTTGATGAATATCTCAATTTGATGACTTTGAACAAATTGCTTGTCCCGTTGATGTGCTGTGTTAGTTTTAGTTGTACACAACTATCTCAGCGCCATCGCAAACTGAAAATGTGGGGTGAACACGACATCTTAAAGTAAGCACAGATTTTACATGACAACAATTCAGCTGATAATTTTTACCTGACTTCCATAGGAATCAGTGGAAATACCTTATGCCATTTGCATTTCTTCAAGTACTCATATTTCCTTGCAACGTAGACCTTTCTTTTTTTAAAAATTCTCCATTATTTCTTTGTTGACTTTTTTGAGAAAAAGGTAATTGTATTATAATTGATTTCTTTGTTGACTTAATCTATAACTAAATTTCCTTATAGGTTCATTGTGTCTGGGCAGCTGCAGAAGCTTATTCAGCTCCATCCATTGTCCTAACATCACATTCACATGATGGACTTCATGTATTTGATGACTTCAGAGAGGCTTATGCCTGGTTGAGCCACAATACTGATGTAGATGATAAAGTAAGTTTTATTGCACAAATTTATGGTTTACTTTTGGAATGGATGTGGTGATGGTGCGGTTATTTGATATATAGTGGTGCAGTAGGATATTATACTGGTGGCCAAGAATTTGCTTTTTACTTTGCTTAAAGTATATTTTCAGATGGACTCAATTCAGCTAGTAATTTATTATATTTGCTTGTCTGAAAGTTTGATGTCGCTTGGTAATTTGTACCAGCTGAAAATATCTTTTTAGAATATTCTTAGGTAACTATTTGACTTTCTGAGATTATTGGTGGAATACTAGCCAAGATTCTATTGGGGTTTTGTTTTCCAGAGAGATGGAATACTAGAGAGTGTGTGATCTGAAGATTGTTGTTCAAACCCAGTTGGCATTCAATGAGTAATTAGACCCTCACAGCTGATATTGGAACACGAATTTGGAGTTGGCTTCATAAATTAATGCAAACCTTTGCTGCCAAAAGTTTACATGAAGCATGCTCGCCGTAAGGAGAGGCGAAGTGCAAATTGGGGCTCCGATGACTTATGTAGTGCTTTAGTGGAGCGCTGAGGCGTGCATCTTAGCAAAAACCAGCCAACCTACAATTGTTTTTTTAGTATTAGATGAATTCATAAGGTCCACAGGTTCCTTCTTGAAATTCTTATGAAGAAGGTTCCTTCTTGAGAAAGAAGGCACACAACAATAAGGCAAAACGATATATTTTAGAAAATTCTATGGATGCATATGTTAATGATTGGTGAGATGCGAAATTAGAAATACAGTGCGAGCAAGCTAGTCACTGTATCTAAATTAGAAACTTAAACTTGTTCATTTGAATCAAAATTGAATATAGATTTTTTTACTTTGTAAATTATACTTCGTTGCCTTATTTTCAATTCTTTTACCCAAGTAATTATTCAGTGTTTGTAGTTATTTTCCTGCTACATGCATACATAATGTATGTGTGTGCGTGCACTCAAACACTGATGTATGTGTCATTCTGCTAACTCTTTTCAGGTGGCATCATGGTGGGACTATGGCTATCAGACGACTGCCATGGCAAATCGCACTGTTATTGTTGATAATAACACCTGGAATAATACACACATAGCAACAGTTGGTACAGCCATGTCCTCTCCTGAAAAAGCAGCCTGGGAAATCTTCAATTCTTTGGATGTAAAATATGTTCTTGTTGTCTTTGGAGGTTGGTACTCGTAATGTTGCTCAAGCTCAACCAAGACTTATTATTGTTTAGCCTTCAAGTCTAATGCCTACCATCAACTTCAGGTCTTGTTGGGTACCCCAGTGATGATATCAACAAGTTCCTCTGGATGGTTAGAATAGGTGGGGGCGTCTTCCCTCATATCAAGGAGCCTGATTATCTGGTGCGTGATTTTCCTTTAACCAACTTCCTTCTTGGCCTTCTGATTGACTGTTGTTTTGTTTCTGAACTTGATGTAGTGGCCATTAATATTTTACTTGGATATGCAAATATGAGCATACTTGTAAAATACCACTCCTCCGTTTCAATTACATGGCATACTTTCCTTATTAGCTTGTTCAAAAAATAATGACACATTTCTATATTTGGAAACAATTTAACTTTAAATTTACCATTTTACTCATTTTACATTTAATGAGAAGCTTGTATAGTGACACAAATGTTATGAAATGTGTAATCCGGTAAGTTACAAATCTCTTATAGCCGCACAAATATTATGGCATGTTTAAGACCAAAAGTTTGAAAACTCTTCCTTTTTTTCTTAAACTCACCGCTGAGTCAAACTACATCATAAAAATTGAAAAGGAGGGAGTATATTTATATGACAGCTGAGCAGTAGACTTTCTTTTTTCTTTGGGAGGGCTCAACAGACTGTAAACTTGTGCTGTATATCCCATCAAGATTTTTTTTTTTAACCATGGAGATCTCTGAGAATGTACCTGATCTTTGATTGGTAGTTTTTTTGTTGCTTTCTTAATAATATATTTTATGAGGCCAGTTCTAGGCTGATTAAGGATTCTTCCTTCTGGAACATTCACAGCTCTTGTTTTCTTTTTGTTGAGAATGAACATTCACGGGCTCTGATAGCTTTATCATAGGACTTGGTTGCCTTTCTTTAAGTTTTAACCAGTTTTCGAGCCGTTTATGAATTGTTTATCAAGTTCACGCTCTTGGTCTTGGGCTGTAAGAGCTACAACAATGTTTCTCAGCGTGTTATTGCGCGTCAAATATCTGTTATCAAGTTCTTGCTCTTAGGAACTAAGAGCTACACCATTGATGTTTGAGTTTATCTTGGAATCATAGTTTCAATTCCATTAATCATTTCCTTCTCTTTTGAAAGAGAGACGGTCAGTACCGGATTGATTCTATGGCTACTCCAACCATGCTGAACTGCCTTATGTACAAACTATCTTATTACAGGTGCTAAATTCTTGAGAATACACACTGTTTATTTTTTGGTGGCTTTTGGGCATGAACATCAAATTATTCACACATTCTCTATTTTGTGCTTTAGGTTTGTGGAGACTGATGGGAAGGGTTTCGATAGAGTAAGGCGGACTGAAATTGGAAAGAAACATTTTAAGCTCACCCACTTTGACGAGGTAAGCGTTACAGCATATTTTTATTGAAAGCTTGCCTTTGAAGTAAATGAAGTAGTGCAGTTTGCAGTTGTGAAGCTATGTTGCATTGAATCTTTGCAGCTCCCAAAACGCCAAATGAATTGTCTTCCAATTATAATTTTGATTTCTGGGCTGTGTGGTAGAAATTGATTGTGAAACAACAAAAGTTTGCTAAAGCATTTTTCTGCACACGTGACTTAGTTGCTTCATTGGACTTATCACTGGCCCTGTTTGTATGCTTTCAGAGGAGGGGTGAATAGGAGTTCTGTTAAGGATATTTGTCCATGGAATTAGCCTAAAAATGAATATATATTTTACAAACTATGAGATCAAACATATTACTATTCCATAGACAAGAATGTTGATGTCTCTACTTGCAGTTTACACCTGGACCCACTAAACTTTACTGATGAAAAAATTGATGTTCTTTAATAAAATAAGATTTTATTAAATACAACAACAACAACAACATACACAGGGTGATTCCACTAGTGGGGTCAGGGGAGGGTGGGGTATACGCAGACCTTACCCCTATCTTGTGGAGGTAGAAAGGTTGTTTTCGATAGACCCTCGGCTCAGGAAAAATGTATTAAAAACATATTTGATCAACACCCGCATACATGGAATAATCATTGATGAGCTATTCAAGATCATATGAATATTGTAAATAAATTCTTTGATAAGGGGCCTTGGAGAGGTGCTGATTTCTCCACTTCAAATTTTCTCACCTGCAATATACCTCGCCGATTTAACTAATTGATAGCAAACCTTAATCTTGGAAGGGGTGAAAAAGGATGGATGATTTACTCTCATCATTAACTCCCAATTAATAGTGATGGAAAGGGCATAACTACCAGTGTCGGTACCTGCTTTGCTTTTTAGATAGATTGTGAATGCTGCTCAGTTGGCATAAATTGAATGTTTGAGATCTGGTTTGGATTATGCTGCTATATGTTTGTGGCTTTTGTCAATGAGGTGAATTCTTGTAAAATAGATCCAGATACTTGGCTAGTCATTTATCTGGAAATTTGAGAACAAAACAGTGAGAAAAGGAAAATGAGATTGTTCTGTAGATTGGAAATATGAATGTTTATCAGAACTGCACATGTCCTTATGTCCTAATCTGTTTTTATTGCATTTCATGGAGAACAAAGAGGGAGGGGCGTGTTGATTCTCTATTTCCCCCCGATTCTTTTGTTCCTTTTGGGCGGTTTGTGGGAAGAAGGGATGCTACAAGAAAGCAAAGATACCGGTGGGTGGGGGTGGGGAGTGGGGGG
>MU746038.1:161047-198397 GCA_026770625.1 Nicotiana glauca
GTGTTGGGGACAGTGGGCAATTGTGTAATGGAATTGATTCAAACAGTAAGTCGAGGGTGTAAACAAGCACTTTGGCAATTCATCACAGGTTCTAGATTTCCAAGATTACTAATGTTGATGTTAGATTAAGATGTTTTCAAAAACACATAAAGACAGAAACTTCTTTTTCTGGGTCTAATAGATGAAACACGGAAGTGAATAGGATTTTTTTTAGTACTTAGACGGATTTTAATGTTTTGCTCCATCCATATACCAGAATTGTCAGATAATAATTCAAGAGTCAATGATTTCTGGTATTCCATAATCATCAGTAGATAACACTTATTGCAATGTGGATTCTAGATATTATGGAATATCATGGAAGGGGCAAGGATGTTTGCTGTATTACCTGTTTACAGGTGTAGGAATTGCAAAAATATAGTTTGTGCATGGACTTGCATTTATTCAACCTTGTGTGGACTACTTGTCATTCACCTTATATGCGTATTTTATTGCAGGTGTTTACTACTCACCACTGGATGGTCCGGATATACAAACTAAAACCCCCTAAGAACAGAATACGTGGAAAGACAAAGAAGTCTAAATCGGTATGTGTGGACTCCTTTGTTTCTCGAATACCTGCATCTTTAGATATCTGAAACCAGTATTTTTCTTGTGAAAAATGGCAGAAATCTAACTCAGCTAGCTCGAAAAGAAGTGCAACACGAAAGAAGAATCCCTGGCATTAAAGGCTACTCATAACGAGCAACTTTTATTTATCAGCTTCATGATAGGAATACTTCATACGATGAGCTTCCATGTGAAAAGCATTGTGCTGTAAAAGCTGCATCTTTTTTCCTTTAAATATACGTGAAATGATCCTAAATTCCGTTATCCTCTTACCTTTTCCTTCAAGTTTTGAATTGCCTTGATATTATACAGAGAAGACATTTTCCCAGAGCTCCTTCCTGATATACTTGCAAGGAATCACGTGTATCGATTGCTCACTGCACCAATTAGTTTACTTTTCAAAATGCTCATCTGAGTCCATCACCTATAGTTGTAATTGAGACTTTTGAAGTGTTAAAACTATTCGGCTGATATTAGTGTTATACATCTTTTTAATCTCTGCTACTCTCAAGTCGAAGTGTTAATTTTTTCAATTTTCCTAGGCATTAGAAGCTGTGTTTTTTTTAAGAAAGTACAACTGGTGTCCTAGTTTATACGCACTTTGATTATCCCACTGCGTAATTGCTACCTCTCACGTACCGGGTAACTCTGCCTTGTTATTGCAATATATTTGTTTTCTGGTTCGGGGTTCCTCACAACTTGCAAGTTTTTTCCCCCTGAATTTGCTCTTAGCACCGTCTTCATTTCTCCTCTCATTTTTTTGTTTGGTCCTAAGTTGTTATGTTCAGGCTCAAGAATCTCGATTGCCATTCTTCTATGGCATATCTACATCACACGTAACATCATTTATATTGTTAATTTGTGTGCTCGTATGGATTACTAAAGAACTTGGTTTTCTACTGTGTTTCGTAAGCGTAAAATAAACAAGCAATAAAATAAACACCGCAATTTTTTTGTGAAAAATCACCCGGCTCAAAAGGTGCAAAAATCAAGACGTACCACGTAGGATTTTCAACTCAATTCCACTAAAACAATAAGCCAAAGTGTATCAATTATAATACTCTAATTAAATACTCTCAAATACTCCTACTACTCCTAATTAGACAGTTGGAGTGAGTAAAGTAAAATACTCACTCCAACTCACTAATTGTTTATGACACTTGATTACAACTCAATTTCCTAAAACACATTCACTAGACCGACTCAGGAAGAATACAATGCAAATACTCGACTCGAGTAAAATGTCTTGTGACTCTTTAGTAGATGTGTAAAAGGATAATTCAGAAGTCCAAAGTCGTTCCTATTTAAAACACAACTTGAGATCTTCTAGGAGTCCTATTCATAGTCAGTTTCCTCTTTGATAGAACTCCTACCGTTCCAAGGATTCCACAAGCTTTGGGATTCTTATTTTTGACTGAATTATCCGTATCTTCTTGAGCAATAACCCTTATCACTTATAGCAGCCTTCTTCCACCAAACTCGGACATGGTAACTTTGAGATAAAGTTACTATCTTGTACAGACATACAAGTATCAATCTTGAGGAGTTGGTCCTTTCTCCGGAGGAGCTAGTTCTTCAGAACAATTAAGTAGCTATGTTGAGGACCTGGTTCTTTGAACATTTAGTCATACTTTATTAATCATCAAAATTTCAATACTCAATATATATATTCTTGATCCTAAGCTTTAGTTAATGGGCCAAAAACTTACACAGTGTTACACTTTACTTCTTTCTGCTATGACTCTGTGAACGGGCTTGAGTTTTGGGCCATTAATCCACTTCGTCAGCGGCCTTGTCAAGATAAAACAATAATCTCTCTTGGTTTTGGGCTTTTATTTGTCTATCAATAAATGGATTTTTACCTAGCTATACTGTGATAGAAACCTATTTGCTATTTTTATTTAGGTTTCTTATTAATAATTATATATACCTATATTTACTTGTTTTACCCAAAATCTTAAAAAAAGAGGAAATGAAATCTACCTTAAATAGTGGGTATCAGTTACATAAAATATCCCACATTTAAGATACTCAAAATCAATACTTACCCAAAATCCCTTCATTTCCTCAATAAACCCGCCCCAAAATCATTTGTTCTCTTTCTAATTAACAACTCCCTTCACCGTAAGACCCACCCCAAAATCTCGCTTACCCCTAAATTGCAGATTCTCAGGTAATCCAAATGTGCTGATATATGATTTCTCTCTTTAATCGTCCAAAATCTCTTTCTTATTTATACATTACTGAAGAATTTCGAAGATTTGCTCTACAGTAAAGTTGTCGGTAAGTTTGAATATACGAGTGTTGTTCTATGGTTGATAAACAAATTGTCGTCCGTTTCCCAGGCAATAGAATACCTCGTATTCTGAGATGGACAAAGGTCAAATCCCAACTTTGGTAAAAAACCATAGAGAATCTTATGTTCACTCCAACCTGGATCAAGGTAAAAAACTTATTGTTTTTTTTAATGTAATAGTTAAATTCTTAATACATATATAGTACATATATATATATATATATGTCAAGTCAAAGTTGTATAATACATATACAAAAATAACACAATTATTATACAGTTATAATACATATTTAGTACATTATATGCATATCTGTAAATTATAGCTTTTGATAGCACATTACTATGACATACAAAACTTATACGACTGTCATACAGTTATTATACAAAGTGGATTATGTTATTGTACCTTTTCTTGCAGTTTTCAAATATTGCTGCAACATCTGAAGAGTTGGAACTCATAAAATTACCGGAAAAAAGAGATTATGAAATGGAAGAACGAGGAGACAATGCATTGCATCGTCGCAATCATATACCTGAAAATCTGGAGTAGTGAAGAATAAGCCGGACCAAGCTATATTGTAGGTGTTTGGGTACATCTTTTCAGAAGAAAAGGCCGACGGTGTTGGGTTTTAATAAAATCCAGGTGCTTGAAGCTCCTATTTTGTCTTTGGATTTTTACATGATACAATACTAATACAAGTATAATACGATATTGTATCAATTTAAGTGTAGAGTCAGTTTTCAGTTGTATCATAATTGTATCAAAATTGTGTAAGAATTATTTCAGGATTGAATCAATTTTATATTTGAATTATGAGCAGTTGTGAGATCGTGACGAATTTTACAGTTTGTATCACAAATATATGATAATTATATATTAATTTATTAGTATTGTATCAGGTATTATTTTGGATATTAATGTACCATCTACAAGTTATATACAGTTATGATACAAGTATGATATAATTACGTTTTACATATTGATGTATCTGATACAATTTAAATACAATTATGATACATTTATCATACAATTCCTGAATATTTCTTCACATGCAATTGATGATTTAATAATCGGAAAAGGGCTATATGTATCCCTGTACTATCAAATATTAGTTATATGTATCCCTCGTTATACTATTCGACACTATCTACCCCTACCGTTACCTATTTAAACATTTTTGCCCCTCCGTCTAATGGACCCAGCTCCCTCGTACATGTGTGAGTTTTTTAAGAGTCCAGAACCTTTTTCCTTACCCAACCCGAGAACCCTGAACCCCTACAAACCGATAATTATTTTATTTTTCCTTTTTTCTTTTCGTGTTCTCTTCTTCATCTCTCTCACGGTTCTATCCTTTAGGTATCCCTTGGCTACAACAACAGCCTTGTCCAATATCTTGCAACTCAGTTGCATAAATTAATATTCATTAACATTCCATTTTGAAAAAGGAACTCGAGTAATGTTAACCTACCTTCTTCTACGCGTTGAATTCTTGAAGTCTCAGGAGTACTTTTATGCAGCATTGTCAATATCATACGGAAGATCCATTTTTCCTCTCCTTATGCAACAACAGTGACTTACAATTTGGACTATACGATTTCCTAAGCTTTTCTTGCATTTGTACCTTTTAATACCTAAAAGGAAGATTATGATTGTAATATGAAGCATATGCAGATCTTTAAAAATAAAACGACAACATCATCTTGGATATAATCAAAATGACTGGCAAAGAGGTAGCCAAAATGCAGATCTTGGAGAAGTTAATTTTGAAGAGACCAGTGGTTCTAGGATTGGTTCAGAGAGAGTGCTGCACATAATATTATTATAATTCTTCCTATATCTTGCAAAATGTAGCGACAACATGGCAGAAGCTACGGTAATGAAATAATTTTTTGATTCATCACAACAATATTTTCCTTTATTTTAATGGTGGAAAGAGCTGGGAAGAAGAGGATGACGGGGCAGGGTTATATAAAAAATCATTTTTATTTTTAGTTTATTAAAGTATTTTTTAATTATTTCAGATGCCACGTGGTGATATTCCATTTTCTTATTAGCCACATCACAGCGTGTGGACTATAGGGGGTCTAATAGACACATTTTACAAATAATAGATAGGGCCTTTTCGGGTGTATATGGGTATTAGTGAGAAAATGGGTTAGGGTTGTTTAAAATGCTGCCATGTGTCCACCCAGAATGTGTCCGTTAGACGGAGGGGAAGAAAAGTTTAAATAGGTAACGGTAGGGGTAGACAGTGTCGAATAGTATAACGAGGAATATATATAACTAATATTTGATAGTACAGGGATATATATAGCCATTTTTCGTTTAATAATATAAATTTTTTGGCAATAGCGGGAAGAGAGAAGATGGAGATTCTGGGCGTAGATTAAAGAATTTTATTATAAAAAAAAGGAGAGAGACGAGGGGAGAGAAAAAAAAGGAAAGAATATAAATGAATCCCTTAATGGAAGACACTAATAATGGGGTGAGAGCCTTTTAAGGATCAATATACACAATTTGTAAGAAAAACCTAGATACTTATTAAAAACTACAAAACATAAAGAATATTGATAAATAAGTTTCTAATATAGTATAACTAGGTAAAAGTCCCATCAATAAATAAAATTGATTGTAAAATAGTATAGTCACTAACGAGACAAAAAAAGTGTTCTAGTTACACCGTACACGCAGAAATGGTTATTTCACGCTTGCTGAAATGTGCTTTATCTATAACAAACAAGCTCCTGGTTTACTGAATATTCTTCTGCCAAAAGATATTCTGCCTGAAATTAAATCGCGACATTTCCTGATATCTAATTAATTTTTTTTCTTCTTCTCCTGATAGATATACACAATCAAAGAAATTTTCTTCTTGATCATGGTTCGCGGAAAATAATGTTTTAGAGAAACACACAATGAATGAAATGTTCTATTTAGTGTAAGAACTAAAAAGATTATGTTGTAATTTCATAAAGCAGACAAACATATGGATGAGACATAGTGGTCAATGAAGTAAGGAGAATTATGAGGTAATAGGTATTCAGTAGAATAGTTGAGGCGTGTAACAACCGTCATAAAATAATAGTAATTCTTAAACAGTTTTCTTTCATTATACAAGTCTTGAATAATGAAGCACTACATATCTTTTTGTGCTAGAGGTTTGTTGATTGATTGGACAATGATATATGTTTGATGCCTCTCCATGCCTTTAAGAAAATCTGAGAGATAAATCTTGTGAAGGAAAAAAGGAAGACTGTATTATGTTACCTTTTTCCAACTTTTCTTCGTATGATAAAAAGATGAAAACTTCTGAAAACTACAATTCAATACATCTCTTAATTGGAGTCCGGAACTGAAATAATAATTTTTTTGGCACAATTTTAATATTAAAAAAAAGTTATATTAATAGGTAATTCGCAGTATAATACTGTGAATTACTTTAACGGAAATTTAGCCGTTAAAGCAATTCGCAGTATTATATTGCAAATTATTAAAAAAATATTTTTTAGGCAATTCGCAGTATAACACTGCAAATTGCTTAAAAATGGGCCCGACTCTTTTTTCAAAAGGCAATTCTCAGTCAAAAGGCAATTCTCAGTATAATACTGAGAATTATCTTGATTTTACTGGTTTTTAGCCCCACCAATAATAATTAACTGATATAACAATAATTCAAATACATAAAACGTAGTATTGTACTGCGAATTGTATTAAAAAATTGTACCCTTTGAAAAAATGCCCCTTCTTCTTCCCCGACAGAACTCCGCCAACCTCCATTAAAAAAAATTTCTCCATAATTCTGGTCCCCCACCCCCGTTTTTTGTTTTAAAAAAAAAAAATTGGCCCCGCCCGTCACCTTAAGAGCAAGAAGTGTAGGTCCCAGGCACAAGACAAGCTTTGGATTCCTTCTCTCGAGTGTAAAAATTCCATTTCAATCAAATTCAAAAAACTTAAATCGAGATATTTCGATTTTATTTATGTAGAAACTCGTATCGTATATGCATATTTGTATTATTTAACGTGTTTTCATGTTAATTTGTGTTATGTTTGTGCTCAAATTTGTATCTTATTTATACACGACTTGATTTATTAGTTTTGGTAAAAAAAAATGTTAAAAGTTGATAAATTATTTGTATTTTAAATGTTATGTTTTTATTTGGTTAAATAAAAAATTAATATTATTTTGTTTGTTTGTTGTTCATATTTATATTTATATTTTATGTTAGTTGATTTTAGAGGTAATAGTGACCTTTTAGCGTAGTAAAATAAATAGTCTTTTAGCGTAGTAAAATATAGATCCTTTTAGCGTAGTAAAATATAGAGTCTTTTAGTGTAGTAAATATATAGCCTTTTAACATAGTAGAGCCTTTTAGATTACACTTTATAAAAATTATTTATTTAATTTATTAATCTAATAAAATTCTAAAAATGTAAAATTGACACACATAATAATTAAGGATAAGTCGGTACTACCGGGCCTAAAAAATCAAGCCTGGAACCCATACTTAATTATTCAGTCCAATATTAAACATAATTAATTATTTAATTCATTAAGATAATAATATTCTAAAAATATTGAATTTGACACGCATAATAATTAAGGATAAGTCGGTGCTATCGGGCCTCAAAAATCAAGCCTGGAACCCATACTTAATTATTTAGTCCAATATTAAACATAATTAATTATTTAATTCATTAAGCTAATACTACGTTTTATGTATTTGAATTATTGTTATGTCAGTTAATTATTATTGGTGGGGCCAAAAACCAGTAAAATTAAGGTAATTCTCAGTATTATACTGAGAATTAGGGTAATTCTCAGTATTATACTGAGAATTGCCTTTTGAAAAAGAGTTGGGCCCATTTTTAAGCAATTTGCAGTATTATACTGCGAATTGTGTAAAAAAATATTTTTTTAATAATTTACAGTATAATATTGCGAATTGCTTTAACGGCTAAATTTCCGTTAAAGCAAATCACAGTATTATACTTCGAATTACCTATTAATATAACTTTTTTTAACATAAAAAATGTGCTTTGTATCAAAAAAATCATTATTTAAGTTCCGTGACTCCTCTTAATTGGCCAATAAATGTTTTGGTTTCTTTGTAAATGATGTGCATATTTTTAACATGGTTTGGAACAATGGGAATTGAATGTCCATATCATGATTGAAAAGAAAGCCTATTAAAAAGCTTTTCTCCTTTTTGTCTTCCACCACCAGCTCGTGGGGCTGCCATCTTTTGTCTAAATCATATGAGTATTCAATAAGCACGAGGTAAATTAACGTGAAACGTACAGCTTGCATTGTTTGGATGGTTGTTACTTGTTTTATTGTATCGTATTATTATTTTAAATATAATATTTGTTTTGATTATTATTTAAATTTTATTGTATCGTATCGTTAAATCTGTTGTTACGTAACGATGAAATGTGCCACTTTTTGTAATGATCGATTTGGTGTGGTCCATGGGCGGATCTAGGATTTCAAGAGGATGAGTGCACCATTATTCACCACCGTTTGATTTGGTTCTCTAAAACTTACCTTGGAGAACTATCAATAATAACATCATTATTTATAGTTAGAAGTATTAAACTCAATATATAATTCAAGGATATATCAAAGGGAGAACCCAAAAACAGAAAAATGCATGAAAAAAAAGAAAAGAAAAGAAAGACAGGACATGAGATTTGAAGAAAACAGAAAAGAACGAAAAAGAAAAAGAAAAATAGAAATAGAAATAGAAAAATGGTTGAGAGATTGAAGATAGAGAAGTGAATTCGAATACTAGACCTAAGAGTCAATGGTGCACAAAGCTACCACTGCACCAAATGCTCTTTTGACCATGGGATCCCACGTGAAAAATTAAGTACTTTATCCGAAAAATATCCATGTGATACAGGGCTTAAGGAGGGGAGCATGGGAGCATGGGTGCACGTGCCCCATGCCCCTCCACGTGGATCCGCCTCTGGTGTGGTCGCGTCGTTAACTTCTCCTTTTCTCTATATCTTATCTTTCATTATTATTAAATAATTTTATTTTATCATTTACCCTACATTTTTATATATTGTATCATACTTTTTCTATATAATATTGTAAATTTATTCATCATATTACTGATGTGTGATACCATGAATTGACGGTAAAACGAAACAATCAATCCAAATATTGTATTCATCAAACGTCACAATATAGTACAATACAATACAATACATTATGAGACGATACGTAACAACCATTCAAACAAGCTGTTAAAAGCTAAAGGGAACCAACACTTTAATAACTCTCCTATGTAAAGATTGCCCGTTATATCAAGCATTCCGTATTTACCTACTGTTCGAAAAAAAAATCGTACCCTAGTACGGTTTAGAGATATTAGCTAGTCTCGAGTAAAAATAGTCTCTACAAGATAGAGATATAAGGTAGTGTTGCTCGAATAAATTAACTAAGAGTTAGAATTATAAGGGATTGTTTGGTTCACATTCTAGTCATGCATGTAGAGGTTATAATGTGGTGACTAATAATAATATAATGATTTTTTAAGCGCGCAATTTCTACTATTGAAGCTTTTGTGCATAATAATATTTGGATTATTATGTAGTGATTACTTATTTGTCTTGAGATACTTATAATCTATGTTTTGCTCATTATACATATATTTTTTTGAAATCAAACATTAAATTAATTCATCTTTGTACCTCAAGCTCATTTTGTTTATTGTATTCTCTCTTTCTTTTTGGGAAGATATTCAAAAATAGTCAGATTTACAAGTGGTCATTCAAAAATAGCCACAGTTTTAAAAGTAATCAAAATTTAGCCACTTTTCATGTAAAGATAAATTTGAACGAAAACACTGTTCAAAATCCGAAAAAAACTCCAGCATATTATATTGAAGTTCCAGTATAATATACCTATCCAGCATAATATGCTGAAAGTTCATACACAGGTGCACTGATCTCTAGTATATTATGCTGAAACTTTTCGTTGTAGCAAAATTTGAATGACCAATCTGAAAACTGACTAGTCCGTACTATTTTTACTTATTTTTGTGATGTATCCTTTTAGAATTCACTTTAGGACGAGCTATCAATTTCAAAGTGAATTTATTGGACGAAGAGTGCATTATGGGAAAGTTTTTTTTTTCTTTATTTTGTCTCCTAAACAGCTCATATAATACTGCCATAGAAACCTTTAAAAAGAAAAAGGGAACAGAAATATAAAAAAAGGCTTCCAAACCAATGATCAATCACCTGAAAAATTGAACACACACGTGAATTGACAATAAAGAGATATATAACAATTTATATATAAAGGAAAGTTAAGTGCTTAATCAGATTCAGTCAGAAATGAGGGCGGAATATCATTTGTGTCTGAGAAAATGTAAGCACTCAAATCTAAAATGGTCCTCACCAATGTTCCTAAACAAAACACCGCCCACGGCTACTTTTTCGAGTTCGAGTCAGAATTTAAAGTTTATAATTGTAAAGACGTAATTAGGAAATTACATACGAGTAGTGTTAAAGTCATAAAATTCAATTATATTGTGTATAGGAAACAATTAATAATTCGTATATAATCGATAACAATTACTAACCGTGTTCAGTTAACTACCTTTTAACCATACATAGCTTTGTAATTGAGTATGGATTTGGGAGAACACAATAGCTTTAGTCTAAACTCTTATTTGTATTACAAAATTCACTAAATATGCACAAAAATTAAATTTAGAACCGAGTTACTAATACCTGATGACACTATCCTAGAATTTAAAACTCATAAAGATCAAGTTCTGAATAATCTTTGATGAGTTATGAACTTCAAATTTATAACTCGTTTTAATTGTTGAATTCGCACTTAAATACTTATGTGTATATTTAAAGAATTTTCTAATATAAATATAGAGTTAGAAGTAAAAGCCACTGAATTTATCCGAACTTAATAAATTCAGTAGTTAATATTGTAGCTCCGGATCCGCCCTGCCAATTACACCGCCCCTTGCCCCACCTAAAACTTTTTTTCCAGACAAACATTCCGAACCTTTATATTCGTACGTCGGCCAATATATGCCAATTCAACAGTCAATTCTATGAACAACCATGCAATTCACATACCACTATATTTCTCAATCTTTTAGCAAAAAAAAAAAAACCTCAATATTCAATGTCGATATTGAGTAAGGATTTGACTATCTTTCTGCCGTCACTCTGAATTTATTTAAATTAAGATTTTAACACTAAATTTATTGTACTTTTAAAATTATATTTTCAAATTTAATATTTAATTAAATTTTTGTGGTTTTTACCATCTTTAAACTTCATCCAAAAATATTGAGTTCAGTTGAACCTATTAGATTGTATACCTACTTCATAGGTGAATTCGGGATTTAAAACGGCATAACTTCAACTTTTAATGTTATAAGCATTAAACTCATAATACTTTTGAAATTATGAGTTAATAATCTACTAGTACTTGTGTTACATACGCAAAAATACTCGGTTCATTTGATCGTGTAGCTAGCACAAAAGTTGTATTTGCCATTGATTCTAAATAAAGTATAAGTTATTTATACTATTGAGTTGAACTACAACAAGTGTTGTATTGGGAAAATTGAGTTTACATATTAAAGTAGTATGGAGATGACGTGTCATGACACGTAAATTGGTCAAATAGTCAAAGAATTACAACTAGTCAAGAGGCACGGGTAGCAATGGATGCGAGTTAGGGCAAAGAAAGAGGCACAGGCGGATAATCAAAGAGTTCAGCGCCCGTACCTATTCAATACATTTAAATTCAAGAATCAAGAAGAATCAAGGGAATGAATCTGACAACACATGAGAGTCCAAATACAGTATTTAACAAGCCTTAAATGCTGAAAACGCTGGAGAATCTGTCTTAAATGTAATGATTATATAACGTAGCATTCAATATCATTAATTGCTCATAATGGCCTTATTATGACAAAGGCAAAATATATATCTCAAAAATAGCTATAAAAAGGAGAGGACTGAACAATTGTAAGGACACGAAACACTATCTGATTATACTTTGGTTTACTTGTTTCTCTCAATTATATACTTGCTATTCAAACTACTTTCTTTTGTTCGTTCTTGCGATTATCAGTAACCCGAGTTCTTCTAAATTATCGCTTTAGTCAAAATTTTATTTTTTGGTTAAACAAATTGGTTCCGTTACCGAGAATCTGATAATCCATTTTATTTTAACCTAACTTTCCTTGTTGCATCAACCATGTCGAACAACAATGACAATGTTCAAGGAAACCAAGAAAATCAAACAATCCAACAACTTCAGGGAGATACACAGAACAATAATGTACTGATTCCTTCTCCACGAGGCTCTCCGCGGCGGTCTCTTGAAGGCACTCCTGAGGGGTCTCACACAGATAGACAGGCTCAATTCAAAAACGTTGAAACTATGGATGAGGCTTTGCAAAAACTTATTGCCTCGCAAGTCAATAAAGCTCTTCAGGCTTTTGTTAGTCAATTACCTGCTGCACCACCCATACCCACACCAAATAACAACATTCTAGAGAACCCTCATTCCGGTCTCATTAATTCAGGTAGTGGAGGAACCCCTAGCGAGTCACAGGAAGGAGAACCAGGTAATTTAGTTAATTCAGATTTACAAAATTTAGTACTAACATTGCAGAAATAGCTCAAGGAGCAAGTGACCGCATAGAGAAAATACCTGGGGTGCCACCCATGATCAAAGAGGTAGATATGGATAAATATTCGCAACAACCCTGGAAGCCAAGTGCTGCTCCCCTTCCAATTCCAAAGAAATTCAAAATGCCTGATATACCAAAATACGATGGAACAACAGGACGATTTGACTAAGCAGGAGATTGAATCCGTATTAGTCAAAAAATTTGGTGAAACACTCACTAAGGGTGCACTAACATGGTATTCTCTTTTACCCGAAAATTTTATAAATTCTTTTGCTGAGCTTGCAGATTCTCTCATCAAAGCACACTCGGGAGCCCAAAAAGTCGAAAAAAGAATGGAAGATATTTTCAAGATCAAACAAGGGGACTCAGAATTGCTTAGGGAGTTTGTGGACAGATTCCAACGTGAAAGAATGACATTGCCAAGTGTACCGGATAACTGGGTAGCTATAACTTTCACGAGCAATTTGAATGAAAAAAGCTCAGAAGCAACAAAGCGACTCAAGGAAAGCTTTCGTGAATTCCCAGCTACAACGTGGAATGACGTTTACAACCGTTATAGCACAAAACTGAGGATTGAAGAAGATATTATTTCACGACATCAAAAAGAAGAAAAGGTAAGCTCAACACGGGCGGAAAATGAAAAAATGTCCGGTAAAAATAGCTACGAGCCATACATGGGACCTGCGGGAAGAGATCACGTCAAAACAGGACAATCAGAGGTACGATCACAGATCGAGGAATAGAGAGTTAGGCTCATCATCAAGATTTGGGAATGACCGAAGCACACGATAGCCACGAGACGATGATAGAAAGGCAAGGTTTGGCAGTTATAATTTCAATGTGAGCACTTCTGAACTCGTGGCTATTTTAAGAAGTGTGGGAGATAAGGTACAGTGGCCAAATGAGTTACGATCAAATCCAAATAAACAAAACCCTGATCATTGGTACAAATTTCATAACGATCACGGGCATAAAACAACAAATTGTAGGTTTTTGTAGGGTGAAGTTGATCATTTGTTAAAACAGGGGTATCTCACCGAGTTATTCAGTGAGAAAGGTAAACAAGCATACATGAAGAACAAGCAGGAGCCTCCAAAACCACCTTTACCCAAAAGAACTGTCAACGTTACGAGTGGGGGTGAAGATATCAATGGCGTATCATATACTACAGCTAATAAGATTTCCAAAGTAACAATTACCCACGGGAAGCGGTTGCGACACGTATTGGAGGAAGAAAATATTACGTTCGATGATGCAGACGCCGAGGGACTATTAACTGCACATAACGACGCACTGGTAATATCTTTACTTTTACATGACACTAACGTGAAACGAGAGTTAATTGATCCAGATAGTTCCGTGAACATTATTTTGGTACGAGTACTACACGAGATGCAAGCAGAAGATAAATTGGTACCAAAAGCGCGTACTTTGTCAGGATTTGACAATTCTAGTGTTGTAATGAAAGGGGAGGTGATACTTAATACATTCGCAGAAGGCGTTGTAAAAGACACAAAATTTCAGGTAGTGGATATGGAAATGGCTTACAACATGATTCTCAGAAGGCCATGGATTCATGACATAGATGTTGTTCCATCAACCTTGCATCAAGTTATTAAATTTCTATCGCCATAGGGAATATGTCAAATCAGGGGAGATTAACAAACATCCAGGAACATCAACTCCGTGGTAGATTCAGGTGTTAAGGGTGACTAAAAATAGCAATTACAGAATTCAGCTGAGGATAACATGGCATCAACCTCAACTGAACAAGGTCAAACAGTTGTGGATTCAAGGCCCGATTCCATTCAAGAACCAGAAGAAAATAAAAACATCAAAACAATGATAAAAGAGCTTGAGGCTGTGGTTTTGTTTATACACTGGCCGAAGATAAAAGTGTATAAAGGGGCCAATCTCAGCCCGGATATGAAACGTAAGTTGATTAAATTTTTAAGAGCTAACGCAAATTATTTTGCTTGGTCCCATTCTGATATGACAGGTATACCACCGGAGGTAATGACTCACAAGTTAAATGAGGACCCATCTCATCCACCTGTCAAACAAAAGAAAAGAAAGCAGAGCACTTTCAAAAATCAGGTGATTCAGGATGAGGTGCAAAAATTGTTAAAAAATGGATCTATTCGCGAGGTAAAGTATCCTGATTGGCTAGCTAATACTGTTGTGGTACCTAAAAAGAATGGTAAATGGCAAGTTTGTGTAGACTATACAGATCTTAACAAACCTTGTCCTAAAGACTCTTTTCCATTATCTCATATAGATCAATTAATTGATGCTACTGCAGGGCATGAATTGTTAAGTTTGTTAGATGCATATTCATGTTACAATCAAATCAAGAAGGATCCAGTACATAAAGAAAAAACTTTATTTATAACAGATAGGGGAACTTACTGTTATAAAGTAATGCCTTCTAGACTCAAATATGCAGGTGCAACATATCAGAGGCTGGTAACCAAAATGTTCCAAGAGTATTTGGGAAAAACCATGGAGGTCTATATAGATGATATGCTTGTTAAAACTCAGCATTCTGGGGATCATATATCGCATATGTCTGAAACGTTTAAAATTTTGCAAAAATATAATATGAAGTTAAATCCTGAAAAATGTGCATTTGATGTTGCGTCAGGTAAATTCTTAGGTTTTCTTGTTTCTAACTGTGGTATTAAAGTGAATCCCGCACAGATTAAAGCTATTGAAGAAATCCCTGATATACTTTCGACCATGAAAGAAGTTCAAAGATTAATAGGGAGAATTGCAGCCTTGGGAAGATTCATTTCTAAATCATCAGAGAAGTGTTTTAAATTTTTCTCAGCTCTTAAGAAGCAGGATCATTTTGAATGGAACGAAGAGTGTCAACATGCACTCAGGAATTTGAAAACATACTTATCAAATCCGCCTTTGCTAGCGAAACCAAAGGCTGGGGAAAGACTACTCATTTACCTTGCTATTTCAGAAGTAGCGGTAAGTGTTGTTTTGGTCCGAGAAGAATAAGGTAAGCAATCCCCCATCTATTATGTTAGTAAATCTTTGTTAGATACAGAGACACGGTATCCTCAATTAGAAAAGCCCGCACTTGCATTAATCATGGCATCTAGGAAATTAAGGCCATACTTTCAGTGTCATCCTATTGCTGTGGTAACCGCCTACCCTTTACGTAATATATTTCATAAGCATGGGTTATCAGTTAGGTTGGCTAAGTGGGTTATAGAGTTAAGTGAATACGAAATCACATACCAACCTAGAACTGCTTTAAAATCACAAGTGTTAGCTAATTTCGTGGCTGGTTTTAGCCAAGGGATGCAATTAGAAGCAGAGAAAGAATTACAGGTGTTTAATGGAGCTAACCCAGGAACTTGGACTTTATTTGCTGATGGTTCATCTAAGGTAAAAGGTGCAGGTTTAGGGATTGTTTTGGTACCACCTTCGGGTGAAAACATTCGACAAGCTATCAAATGTCATTCTATAACTAACAATGAGGCAGAGTATGAGGCTGTGATTGCAGGTTTAGAACTGGCACGAGAACTTGTCATAAATCAAATTATGATCAAAAGCGATTCAAAACTCGTGGTTAATCAAATGCTGGGGACTTATACAGCCAGGGAGGCAAGGATGCAACAATATTTAGAAAAGGTACGGGAACTGATAAAATAGTTTCAAACGTGGAAGGTTACACAAATACCAAGGGATGAAAATGTTGAAGCGGACGCCTTAGCTAATTTCACATCTGCGACTGATGTGGCAAGTGATGCGAATGCCTCAGTTATTCATTTATTTCATTCAGTTCTCGACCACGACAATAATGAGGTAAATTTTAATAATTTAACTTGGGATTGGAGGAATGAGATTACCGCTTTTTTGTAGTATGGAACCGTCCCTGATGACAAGAAAAAAGCTCATGCGCTTGGGAAAAAGGCTGCTCGGTATTGTTAAACCAGGGCAACCTGTATCGTAAAATGTTCGGCGGTCCCTTAGCCAGATGCCTCGGACCTTCTCAAACGGAGTACGTAATGAGGGAGATACACGAGGGTTATTGTAGGAATCACGCCGGAGGAAGATCGCTAGTAAGAACCTTAATTAGGGCAGGATATTATTGGCCTAAAATGAAAGAAGAAACATAAAGTTTCATGGCTAAATGCGATAGATGTCATAGGTACGGAAACAACATACGTAGACCTGCGGAATTACTACATCCGGTCACTGAACCATGGCCCTTTATGAAATGGGGAATGGATATCGTGGGCCCATTACCACAAGCAAAAGGACAAGTAAAATTATTGCTTGTACTCACTGATTATTTTACTAAATGGGTAGAGGCAGGAGCATTCAAACAGGTACGAGAAAAGGAGGTTAAAGATTTTATCTGGCGGAATATCATATGCCGATTTGGTGTACCGAAGGAGATTGTATGTGATAATGACCCTCAGTTTATAGGAGCTCAAATCATAGAATTCTTTCAAAGTTGGCAAATTAAAAGGATTATATCTACACCTTATCATCCGGTGGGTAATGGGAAAGCAGAGTCCATAAATAAGGTTATTATCAATAATCTAAAGAAACTTTTAGAAGAGTCAAAAGGAAATTGGCCAGAAGTACTACCTGGTGTTTTATGGGCGTATCGCACAACAACAAAAATAAGTACGGGAGAAACACCATTTTCATTGCTTTATGGTGCAGAAGCTTTAATTCCAGTTGAGATAGGAGAGCCAAGTACGAGGTTCACACATGCAACAGAAGAATCTAATGATGAAGAAATGCGTGTAAGCCTCGATTTACTTGAAGGAAGAAGGGAAGCTGCATTGGTAAGAATGGCAGCACAAAAGCAAGCCATAGAACGGTATTACAACCGGAAAGTACGCCTTAGATTCTTCAAAATTGGGGACTTTGTACTCAAAAATGTTTTCCAATCTACGAAGACAACTAATACGGGAAAATTAAGTCCGACATGGGAAGGACCCTATAGGATTTGTGGTATTGCGGGCAAATGAGCATATGAGTTGGAAACAATGGATGATAAAGTACTACCTTCGCATTGGAATGCTGTTCACCTGAAGAGATAATATTTCTAAGGAATACCCACGGTCAGGTACCCATATTTTAAAGTCTATTTTTGAATTGTTAAAATTTTACTAACAATTTTAGATGATAGGCAAAAAGCTAACCCGTACTAAATGATGAGTCACGACCTGTAGGGCACACGGAATAAACTAAAATTCCTAGCCTAGGGTTACAATTATTCTGATAGAAATACAAACGGGTTAAGCAGTCTTCATCTATAATCGCACCTCCGAGTCCCGTATGTTTTTCCTTTTCAGGATAAGGACCAAATGAGAGAAACAATCAAGTGCTCAAGGCTTCATACTTCAACACTCAAATACTTGGGGGACTACATAACATACACAGGCATATGTGTAAAGAAGGCGAAGAAGATTTTTTACAAAAATTAAGCCTGAAAGAGTCAAGGGCTTGAAAGAGTCAAGTGCAGAGTAAAAATCACGAAGTCACGAGCCAAGGCCAAAGAAAACCTTACTATAGTTAGGTTAAAAGCTATGTACTGAAACGGGTTATAAAGAAAAACCTCGTGTTTATTATTTTTTCTTAAAAATCTGTTACAAGAAAAACAGTTATGAGAAAGTTATAGATGTAATTCAAATGAGAAAAAGCCCAAAATCATACATTATGTTTGGCTTTAGACTCAAAGTCATACATATTCTTTCACATGGAGCACTAATAGTCCATTAATTTAAACAAAGTGGTGCACTTTTAGTCATAATACTAAACACCATTAATTTTAACATAAATATAAAATCTTACAAAATATTTGTTCCATTTATGTTCTTGCTTACTGAAAGAAAGAAATCTGAGAGATTTATCTAGATAGTAAATAGTAAATATACATAAAGTTTATTTACTATACTTAAAATATATATTTACGAAGAAATGTTAAACATTATTAATTTTTATTTGCAATGATTGTTATCTATATAACCTCAAATGTTATCCAGACTTTTTATTAGATACATAAAAAAAATTACGTATATTTAATGGTGTTTAAAATTAACTAGTAAACATAACTAAAATAAAAAAATAAATTTTATGTATCTAATAAATGTAATCTCTGTATTTACATAAAATGTTAAACTATTTGGCATGTCATACAGTGGCGGAGATAATATTTATTAATTTACTAGTTAAGTTTAAACACCGTTAAATATACATAAATTTTTTTATATATCTAATAAAAAATTTGGATAACATTTGAGGTTATCTAGATAACAATCATTGCAAATAAAAATTAACAATGTTTACATTTCTTAGTAAATGTATATTTTAAGTATAGTAAATAAATTTTATGTATATTTGCTATTTACTATCTACATAAATCTCTCATTTTTCTTTCTTCGGTAAGCAAGAAAATAAATTGAATAAATATTTTGTAAGATTTTAGATTTATATTAAAAATTAATGGTGTTTAGTATTATGACTAAAAGTGCACCACTTTGTTTAAGTTAATAGACTATTAGTGCTCCATGTGGAAGAATATATATGACTCTGAGTCTAAAGCCAAACATAATGTATGATTTTGGGCTTTTTCTCTAATTCAAATACATATAAAGTATTATTCAAAACTAGACAAAGTTCAAATAAAAACTTGTCAATATTATTTCAAAAGAAACATGTGTGTTCCTATTTCTTTTATTGTATGTTAACATCATTATGAAGTTGAGACGTCTTCTTCATTAAGTGTCAAAATATAAAAGGGTCCTCTTTTATAAAATTCATGTTTACTTTAGTTATTCATGAAGTTAACAGAAGCATTTTCTAAAAGATAAAAATGCAGATTATTCTATAAGTCCTTAGAAATAAAGGCAAGAATAAACTAAATAGAAGTTCAAGATAGTAACGAGAAAACTTCTAAAATATTAAAAAACTTAAGACTAAGTAAGAACTTAGTCGCAAAACTACGAATTGTTTATACAGATTGCCCCATGAAAAGACTTGGGGACTTGCGTTTCAAAAATCAACCCTCAAATGAAGCTAAGGGTTTGATTACAATTTTCCAAAATAAACCCTCAAATGAAACCAAGGGTTTTAAACATAACCTTCCACAAAGGTACCTGCAAAAGAGCATTCAAAAGGTTCAAATTTATCACTAGGAAGATGAGGGAACTGAAGAAGGTACATCAACGGCAACGGGCTCAACTTGGGCAGGTGCATCAACAGTTGCGGGTTGACCTTGACTCGCAAAAACATGCTCGACAGGTCTTGGAAGAGCCGGGATATCCATATCAACTTCAACATTTACGGAAGCTTCGGCCGCAGGAGAAGGAAAATCTTGAGTTTGTTGAGCCTTCTCAATGGTTTCATTAACCTTAGCTAAGTCAGACTCTAAGCTGAAATTTTCCTGGCCAGCTTCAATCAGGGTATCATGGTGTGAGTTCAAAAATGCCCAACTTGCCTCAATAGCAGACTTCTCTTCAAGGATCTCATAATCCCTTTCCCAACAAGCAATCTCATTCTTTAACTCCTCATTTTCAGCCAGGGTAGAGTTGTAAGAAATTTGAAGAGAGGCCTGGGCGCTTTCTAAAGCACGCACCTTGTCAGATGAGACTCAAAGTTCTTCTTGTGCTTGAGTTAATCTTTGCACGAGCTCCACAGAGTAAGTCTCTTTCTGACTCAAGAGAACCTTTAACTCTCTGTTCTCTTCACTGGCCTTAGATAATTGCTCTGAGAAGGAGGATTCGAGACGTTCTTTTTCTTTTTCTGCTTGGCTTGAGGAAGCTTTTAAAACCGCTAACTCTGAAGTTAAAGCCCGCACCTGCTGCTCTAAGGTACTCCTTCTCTCTTGTAAATCTTCCATGTCAATTTTTGCACTCTTAAATTGTTCCTTCCAATTGATCGCCTCCAACTGGGAATCATGTGCTATCTTCTCTGAATCACATGCTACCTTCTCCAAGAGGGAGATTCTTTTCATCATCTCTGTGCCAATGAGATTGGCCTAAAAAAATGGGAAGGGGAATAAGAATCCTAAGGATAATTTTTTTTTTTACAAAGTAAAGAAAGGAAAGAAGGAAAATACCTTCAAAGTGGCGTGCACTGTATCGTTCATTAGAGTTAGGGAACTATGGCTCTCCAGATTTGCTTTTTCAATTGGGCCAATTAAAGGCTCTAGCCATACATCTGCCTGGCCTGACTTCCTCAAAAGGTTGCTATCAGCAGGAACTTTAATAATTACCTTCCTCATGGCGGCACTTCTACTTGAATAGCCTACTTCCGTATGATGAACGATAAGAGGGGGAATTGTCAAAGGAGGAATGGTAGAAGAAGTGAAAACAGTAGAAGAAGGAGCAGAAATAGCTGGGGCTGGTAAGGAAGAAATCATAGGCACGAGAGTCAAAAAAGAGGCTGAAAAAGAGGCTAGGGGAGTTTCATCTAAAATAGGCCCTAAACTTCTACTACCAAAACCACTGATGAAAAGTTTTTCAATGGACTCACGAGTATCTAGGAGAGATGCATCATCATCAGATACGGGAATTACCACCGGGGCTTCAGTAGGCTCGGTAAGAGAAATAGATTGGCGGGGGGATGCTTCAGCCTCGTCGTCAGAAATGATGCGTCTTCGAGCTTGAGGTCGTCTCACTAAAGATCCCCCGTCATCTTCCTCTTCTTCGGAATCTTCTTCTTCAATGGCTTTTCTCTTCGACGAAGAACCCAGAATAATTTCTTGAGCCCTTTCTAAGGAGATACGGGTTCCCGAAGAGGAATGGGAAGCCGCAACAGCCTCGGTAGTAACTCCTTTAATAGCAAATCCTGATAAAAAGATGGATTGAGATTAGAGCCATAAAGAAAAACATATGCAAGGAAGATGGGACAAAAGAGAAGTTCTTACCATGAGTCTTTACTTTCCAACCAAGACAGTTAGAAAGTGTCTTCTAAGATCTCCCATCCATTGGTGCGGTCTTTAATAATTTTTGTACGCAGCCATAGAAATTGGGAACATCTTCCACAACTCTCATGGTTCCAAAAAAAGGAAAAAGAAAAGCAAAATTAGAAAAGTTGATAAACTTAAAGAAAAAAGGCACGAACATAATAAAAGACTTACGTGCAAAGTTCCACTTCTCAGGGAAGGGAACGTTATCTTCACCCACTAAACCCGCAGTGGGGGCAGCAACAAACCAGGCATACTAGCCACGGTTCTTGTCATCCTCAGGGCTAACCAAAACCCTCTTACTCCTGACTACTAATATGAAAACACCATTGCGAAAAAGCCTTGGGGGTGTAAAGATGAATCAGGTAAGGTAAAGTAAAGGGAACACCAGCTAAATTGGTTAAATTCCTTAAACAGGCAAAAACCCTCCATATGATTAGGTCAATTTGACCCAAACAAACATCGAAGAAATGACAAAAATCAAGAATGACTGGGTCAATAGCTGGCTTGAACCTCAAGGTAAAAGTGTGGCAACCCGACCCGTCGTCTCATGTATTTCCATCCCGTTTTCCCCATTTTATGCCTCTACATATTTCATTGTATGTGTTTGGTGAATTTGAAGTAATTCGGATAGAGTTTGGTTGGAAATGAGACAATTAGTCTCTTTAGGGAAAGTTTGGTTTGGAATAGTCAACCGGATGTTGACTTATGAGTTAGAGGGATCGGAATGGATTTCTGATGATTTAGTTAGTTTTGGGGGATGATTTAAGGCCTAGAAGAGCAATTAGAAGTGAATTTGGAGGCTCGGTGTAGAAGTTAGCCTATTTTGGTGAAGTTAGGATTTTGGCGAAATCCGGTTGGCATGCAAGATTTTGATCTAAGGGTCGGAATGGAATTTTGAGAGTTGCAGTAGCTTCGCTAGGTGATTTTGGATGTGTGTGCAAAATTTCAGTTAATTCAGAGGTGTTTAGGTCGGGTTTTGATCGAATGCCAGTTTCGGAAGTTTTAGTTAAACTTAGGCTTGAATCCATTGTGATTTGATGATTTTTGTGTTGTTGGATGTGTTTTTAGGATTGGAACAAGATTGAATGAGGTTTTAGGACGTGTTGGTGCTTTTGGTTGAGGTCCCGGGGGCCTCGGGGTGATTTCAGGTGGTTAAACGGACCAAATTTGGCCTTAAAAGATAGCAGATTTTCAGCTATTGGTGTTGCAGAGGAATGCTCTTCGCGTTCGCGTGGGTGATGTCGCGAACACGTAGAGTAAATGTGAAGGCAGGCAAATATGGCCTTCGCATTCACTTTTAACGGCTCGCGTTCGCGGAAGGTCGCCTGGCGGTGCTTCGCGTTCGCATAGGTAGAGACGCGTTCGCGTACGGTCTGGGGCCTGGAGCTTCGCGTTCGCAGTTGTGTAGGCGCGTTCGCGAAGAGGAAAATTTGGTCGAGTGGAATTTGGTCATCGCGAACGCGAGAGGACCCTCGCGTTCGCATAGAAGGAATTACATCTGGACGGAAGGCTTTTTAATGAAATTTCATCCGCGAGCCTATTCATTTTTCCTCCATTTTTGAACACCTTGGGAGCTTTTTGGTAGAGATTGAAGGGGGTTTCAACGAGGATTGACTGGAGGTGAGTATCGTGACTTAGAAACATCATTTTATTGAAGAATCAACCTTAAATTCTTGGAAATTTGTGTAAAAATTGAAAGAACTAGGGCTTGGTTTTTGAAATGAAAATTTGGGATTTGATGGCCCATTTAAGCTCCGATTTTGATGAATTTTATATGTATGGACTCGTGGCAAGATGAGGAACATTTTGGTGTAAAATTTTCTGGATTTTAAGAAGTGGGCCCGGGGCTCGGGTTTTGCTAATTTCTCAATTTTTGATATTTTTCGAGTCTTTTCGGCCGGGTTATATTCCCTTAGCCTATTGTAATGTATTCGTTGTGGTTTTGGCCAGATTCGATGCGCAAGGAGGTTGATTTGAGAGGAAAGGGAATTGCGGGCTAGTATTCGGTCGACTAGAGGTGAGTAATGCTTGTAAATGCTGTGTTGATGGTTTGAAACCCCGGACTCTCACATCGTAACGCTATATTGAGGTGTGACACGCACTCCATGATAAGTGCGGGGTCGGTTTCTATTGGGGGATTGTGACTTGGTCCATCACGTGTGATATTTCTACTAGATTGGTGACTGATGCACATACCTTATTGATATTCACTGGTCTTGTTGCCATGTTTGGGGCCTTGTGCCGACTTGTAGAATCCTTCGGGGATTTTTATTTCTGTTCATGCATGCATTTCTTATCATATGGTCTCAGCCCAAGGTTTTTATACTGTTTTGCAAACTCAGCAACATTTCTAAGTTTTGAAAACTCAAATGACTTCTTAAATGATATTTCGGGCTGAGGATTACTGTTTCATAATGTTTTCGGGACTGAGTATGGATCGGGCTGCGTGCCGCAGCAGTGACTTTAAATAGTGGTAACAATGACACTATAGGATGTGACTTGAAATAGTGGTAACAATGACACTGTAGGATGTGACTTGAAACAGTGGTAACAATGGCACTGTATGACGTAAATTGGTCATGTAACATTGGCTGACCGGTCAGGTAACATTGACTAACCAGTATATTGCGCTTGGGCTGTAGGAGCCCCTCCGGAGTCTGTACACACCCCCAGTGAGTGCCGTCGACGATAAATCATATGCATGGTTGGCTTGGGCTGCACGCCGCAGCGGGTACTGGATTGTACCGTCATATGCATTGCATTGCATTCATGCATTTGCACCTTTATTTGTTGTTTAGCTGTAAGTTTCACATATTACTGTATCATTGGATTTTTAGCTTACGTTGTGCATTTTCTGTGTTTTCTTATCTTCGGACTGTATTTATTTGTATTACTCACTGGGTCGGAGTACTCACTTTACTCCCTGCACCTTGTGTGCAGATCCAGAGCAGTCACAGGTTTAGTAGATCCAGCCGTTCAGCAGATACAACTTTCGGGGAGTGTTAAGGTAGCTGCACGACGTTCACAACCATTGACTTTCTCCCTTCCATCCCTATCTCTTTTTTTTCCACACTCTCAGCTTAAACAGACTTTGTATTGGTACGACATTATGTATTCTAGAGGCTCAGATTCGTGACACCGGGTCCTAGTGGGATTATTTCATGTATTTTGTTATTTCCGCACTTTTCAGTAAATTCAGATTCCTATTATATTGTGTTATCGCTTCTGAAATCTATCTAAGTTTGTGGGAATTGTGGTAACAAGGTCGGGCTTGCCTAGTAGTGTGCTGGGCGCCATCACGACCGGGTTGGGGTTGTGACAAGTTGGTATCAGAGCCTAGGTTACTTGGTCTCGCGAGTCATAAGCCGGTTTAGTAGAGTCTCGCGGATCGGTATGTAGACGTCCGTACCTATCCTTGGGAGGCTGCAGAACCTTTAGGAAAACCTTCACATTCTTGAAATTCTTATCATGCGACTTTGTTGATCCGAGAACTAAATTCTGTTATTCTATTCTCTCGCAGATGGCGAGAACACGCGCTACCGGAGGAGACGGACGACCACCAGTACCACCCACTGCGGGCACCAGAGGCCGTGGACGCGGTTGTTGCCGTGGTCGAGGTAGAGCTGCAAGGGCAGCACTTGTTGACCCACCAGTTGCCCTAGCTCAGGATCAGACTCCAGCTGGAGAGACTCCAGCAGCACCTGCTCAGGCACCAGCTATGCCTATTGTTGTTCCGGGTCTTCAGGAGGCCCTAGCTCAGATTCTTTCAGTTTGCACTGGCCTGGCTCAGGCAGTCTCAGCTACTTCGCAGGCCGGGGGAGGCAATCAGACCCCCGCTGCTCGCACACCTGAGCAGGGAGTGCTGGGTTTGCAGACACCAGAGGCACCACCAGTTCAGCAGGTTGCCCCAGTTCAGCGGTTTCCCCGGTTCAGGATTTTATGGTTCCAGCTATGCCAGACGATGAGCAGCGTCGTCTTGAGAGGTTCAACAGGCTTTCACCTCCTACTTTCAGTGGTGTTCAGGGCGAGGATGCCCAGGGTTTTCTCGACAAGTGTCGACGTATGCTTCGGACATCGGGGATCTTGGAGTCGAGTGGGGTATCATTTACTACTTTTCAGTTTTCTGGAGCAGCCTTTACTTGGTGGGAGGAATATGAGCGGCGTAGGCCGGTGGGTGCAGCGCCTTTGTCATGGCAGGAGTTCTCCACTCTCTTCCTGGAGAAGTGGGTACCGCAGTCTCAGAGGGAGGAGCTGCGTTGGCAGTTTGAGTACCTTCATCAGGGAGATATGTCTTTGACACAGTATGAGGTGAGATTTTCGGAGTTGGCTCGATATGATCCATGGATGGTCCCGACTGATCGGGAGAGAATTTGGAGGTTTGTGGATGGACTCACCTATCCCATCCGTTTTATAATAAGACAAGAGAGGGTTCTGAGTCATACCTTTGAGGATGCAGTGGATATTGCTCATGATATTGAGACGGCTCGCCGTCAGGAGAGAGAGGAGAGGGAGGCCAAGAGGCCACGATGATCGGGTAGCTTCAGCGGTGCTCCGTCTAGGGGCCAGGGTCAGCAGAGCAGAAGTCGTTCTTTCAAGCCTCATCAGTCGGCTCGTCCCGAGTATCGGGGGGAGTCTTCAGGCCGTGGTCATCAGGGGTTCCAGCAGGGCTAGTCTTCACTTAGTGCCCTCCCAGCTCAGAGCTCATCATATGCCCCTTCAGCTCAGGGTTCTTCTGCGCATAGCGCATCAGCTGGTCATTCTGGTGTCAGGGGTTCCCTTCAGTTCCCTTCTCCAGCACCTGGTAGTTGCTTCGAATGCGCCGAGTTTGGTCACATGAAGAGGCATTGTCCTCGACTTCATGGTAGTCAGTCTCAGCAGAGGGATCAGCCCTCATCTTCTGCTCCAGTTTCATCAGCACCCACTCAGTCAGCTAGGGGTGGAGTCCAGGTAGCCAGAGGCCGCCCCAGGGGTGGGGGTCGGACTGGCGGTGGTCAGGCTCGATTCTATGCTCTCTCAGACAGGAGGGACGCCATTGCTTCAGATGCTGTTATCACAGGTATTATTTTAGTCTACCACAGGGATGCCTCTGTCTTGTTTGATCCCGGTTCTACATATTCTTATGTGTCATCATATTTTTCTCATCATTTGGGTATGACCCGAGGGTGTCTTGCTTTACCTGTGCACTTATCTACCCTGGTGGGTGATACTATTGTTGTGGACCATGTGTATTAGTCCTGTCTTGTTACTATTGGGGGTCTTGAGACCTGAGTTGATTTATTGCTTTTGAGCATGGTAGACTTTGATGTTATTATGGGCATGGACTGGTTATCTTCATGTCATGCTATTCTGGACTGTCATGTAAAGACAGTCACGTTGGCTATGCCAGGTGTTCCGAGGATTGAGTGGCATGGTTCGACTGCTTATGTACCCAGCAGGGTAATCTCTTTCTTAAAGGCCCAGCGGATTGTTGGGAAGGGTTGTTTATCATATCTGGCATTTGTGAGAGATGTTGGAGCTAAGACTCCTTGTCTTGATTCGGTCCCTGTTGTGAGGGATTTCCCCAATGTGTTTCCAGCAGACCTGCCGGGCATGCCGCCGGACAGGGACATTGATTTCGGTATTGATCTGGTGGCAGGCACTCAGCCCATCTCTATTCCTCCCTATCGTATGGCACCAGCTGAGTTAAAATAATTGAAGGAGCAGCTTCAGGAACTCCTAGATAAGGGGTTCATTCGCCCGAGCGTGTCATCGTGGGGTGCACCGATCTTGTTTGTCAAGAAGAAAGATGGCACAATGAGGATGTGCATTGACTACAGGCAGTTGAACAAGGTGACAGTGAAGAACAAGTATCCTCTACCGTGCATTGATGATTTGTTTGATCAGCTCCAGGGAGCGAGGGTATTCTTGAAGATTGATCTTCGTTCGGGCTATCACCAGCTGAAGATTAGGGATTCCGATATTATGAAGACAACTTTCAGGATGAGATATGGGCATTATGAGTTTCTAGTTATGTCTTTTGGGCTGACTAATTCCCCAGCCGCATTCATGCATTTGATGAACAACGTGTTTTGACCGTATCTGGATTCATTTGTGATTGTGTTTATTGATGACATCCTGGTGTACTCGTGTAGCCAGGAGGAGCATGCTCAACATTTGAGAGTAGTATTACAGATATTGAGGGAGGAGAAGCTTTATGCAAAGTTCTCCAAGTGTGAGTTCTGTCTTGGGTCCGTGGCTTTTCTGGGACACATGGTGTCTAGTGATGGTATTTAAGTTGACCCAAAGAAGATAGAGGCGGTGCAGAGTTGGCTTAGACCGTCCTCGGCCACAGAGATTTGTAGTTTCCTCGGTTTGGTGGCTTATTATCGCCGGTTCGTTCAGGGTTTCTCATCTATTGCCTCGCCCTTGACCAAGTTGACGCAGAAGGGTGCACCGTTTGTATGGTCGGATGAGTGCGAGGAGAGCTTTCAGAAGCTCAAGACAGCTTTGACCATAACTCCAGTGTTAGTCTTGCCGTCAGCTTCAGGTTCTTACACCGTTTATTGTGATGCTTCGAGAGTCGGGATTGGCTGTGTATTGATGTAGGAGGGTAGAGTTATTGCTTATGCTTCTCGGCAGTTGAAGCCCCATGAGAAGAACTACCCTGTTCATGACTTAGAGTTGGCTGCCATAGTTCATGCCTTGAAGATTTGGAGGCACTATTTATATGGAGTATCTTGCGAGGTATTCACCGATCATCGCAGTCTTCAGCATTTGTTCAAACAGAAGGATCTCAATTTGAGGCAGCGGAGGTGGCTTGAGTTGCTTAAGGACTATGATATTACCATTTTGTATCATCCGGGAAAGGCCAAAGTGGTGGCCGATGCTTTGAGCCGAAAGGCGGTGAGTATGGGTAGCTTGGCGTACATTCCAGTTGGGGAGAGGCCATTTGCAGTTGATGTTCAGGCTTTGGCCAATCAGTTGGTTCGGTTAGATATTTCAGAGCCCAGTCGGGTATTGTCTTGCGTGTTTTCTCGGTCTTCCTTATATGATCGCATCAAAGAGCGCCAGTATGATGATCCGCATTTGCTTGTCCTCAAGGACAAAGTTCAGCACGGAGATGCTAGAGATGTGACTATAGGTGATGATGGTGTGTTGAGGATGCAAGGACGGATTTGTGTGCCCAATGTGGATGGGCTTAGAGATTTGATACTTGAGGAGGCCCACAGCTCGCGGTATTCCATCCATTCGGGTGCCGCAAAGATGTACCAGGAATTGAGACAGCATTACTGGTGGAGGAGAATGAAGAAAGACATTGTGGGATTTGTGGCTCGGTGTCTCAACTGTCAGCAGGTGAAATATGAGCATCAGAGACCGGGTGGTTTGCTTCAGCAGATGGTTATTCCTGAGTGGAAATGGGAGAGAGTTATTATGGATTTCGTGAGTGGTCTTCCTCGGACTTTGAAGAAGTTCGATTCGATTTGGGTCATTGTGGATCGGCTGACCAAGTCCGCGCATTTCATTCCAGTGTGTACCACATATTCTTCGGAGCGGCTGGCAGGGATCTTTATTCGAGAGATCATTCGATTGCATGGTGTTCCATTTTCTATTATATCGGATAGAGGTACTCAGTTCACTTCTCAGTTTTGGAGGATTTTTCAGCACGAGTTGGGTACTCAGGTGGAGCTGAGTTCAGCATTTCATCCTCAGACGGACGGACAGTCCGAGCATACCATTCAGATACTGGAGGATATGTTGCGTGCCTGTGTGATTGATTTCGGAGGTTCTTGGGATGAGTTTCTACCTCTTGCAGAGTTTGCCTACAACAACAACTATCAGTCTAGTATTCAGATGTCACCGTATGAGGCCTTGTATGGTAGGCGGTGTATATCTCCAGTCGGTTGGTTCGAGCCCGGCGAGGCTAGGTTGTTGGGGACAGATTTGGTCTAGGATGCCTTAGAGAAGGTTAAGGTGATTCAGGAGAGACTTCGTACAGCTCAGTCGCGTCAGAAGAGTTATGCGGACCGGAAGGTTCGAGATATATCTTACTCGGTGGGTGAGAAGGTCTTGCTGAAGGTTTCACCCATGAAGGGTGTGATGAGGTTTGGAAAGAAAGGGAAGATGAGTCCGCGGTTCATCGGACCTTTTGAGGTGCTTAGGAGGATTGGGGAGGTGGCTTATATGCTTGCTTTGCCACCCAGCTTGTCGGGTGTTCATCCGGTATTCCATGTTTCCATGCTCCGGAAGTATGTTGGGGACTCGTCTCATGTATTGGATTTCAGCACGGTTCAGTTGGATGACGATTTGACTTATGATGTGGAGCCAATGGCTATTCTGGGTCGTCAGGTTCGGAAATTGAGGTCAAAGGATATAGCTTAGGTGAAGGTGCAGTGGAGAGGTCGGCCCGTGGAGGAGGCTACTGGGAGACCGAGCAGGAGATGCGGAGCAGATACCCTCATCTATTTGAGACTTCAGGTATGTTTCTAGACCCGCTCGAGGACGAGCGTTTGTTTTAATTGGGGAGGATGTGATGACCCGACCCGTCGTCTCATGTATTTCTGTCCCGTTTTCCCCGTTTTATGCCTCTACATGTTTCATTATATGTGTTTGGTGAATTTGAAGTAATTCGGATAGAGTTTGGTTGGAAATGAGACAATTAGTCTCTTTAGGGAAAGTTTGGTTTGGAATAGTCAACCGGATGTTGACTTGTGAGTTAGAGGGATCGGAATGGATTTCCGATAATTCGGTTAGTTTCGGGGGATGATTTAAGGCCTAGGAGAGCAATCGGAAGTGAATTTGGAGGCTCGGTGTAGAAGTTAGCTTATTTTAGTGAAGTTAGGATTTTGGCGAAATCCGGTTGGTATGCGAGATTTTGATTCGAGGGTCAGAATGGAATTCCGAGAGTTGCAGTAGCTTTTCTAGGTGAGTTTTGGATGTGTGTGAAAAATTTCAGTTGATTCGGAGGTGTTTAGGTCGGGTTTTGATCGAATACGAGTTTCGGAAGTTTTAGTTTAACTTAGGCTTGAATCCGTTGTGATTTGATGATTTTTGTGTTGTTGGATGTGTTTTTAGGATTGGAACAAGTTTGAATGAGGTTTTAGGACGTGTTGGTGCTTTTGGTTGAGGTCCCGGGGGCCTCGGGTGGATAAACGGACCAAATTTGGCCTTAAAAGATAGCAGATTTTCAGCTGTTGGTGTTGCAGACGAATGCTCTTCGTGTTTGCGTGGATGATGTTACGAACGCATAGAGGAAATGTGAGGGCAGGCAAAGTTGGCCTTCGTGTTCGCGTTTAACGGCTTGCGTTCACGGAAGGTCGCCTGGCGGTGCTTCGCGTTCGCGTAGGTAGAGACGCGTTCGCGTAGGGTTTGGGGCCTGGAGCTTCACGTTCGCGGTTGTGCAGGCGCGTTCGCGAAGAGGAAATTTTGGTCGAGTGGAATTTGGTCATCGCGAACGTGAGAGGACCCTCGCTTTCGCATAGAAGGAATTACATCTGGACAGAAGGCTTTTTAATGAAATTTCATCCGCGAGCCTATTCATTTTTCCTCCATTTTTGAACACCTTGGGAGCTTTTTGGTAGAGATTGAGGGGGGTTTCAACGAGGATTGACTGGAGGTGAGTCTCGTGACTTAGAAACATCATTTTATTGAAGAATCAACCTTAAATTCTTGGAAATTTGGGTAAAAAATTGGAAGAGCTAGGGCTTGGTTTTTGAAACGAAAATTTGAGATTTGATGGCCCATTTGAGCTCCGATTTTGATGAATTTTATATGTATAGACTCGTGGCGAGATGAGGAAGATTTTGGTGTAAAATTTTCTGGATTTCGAGAAGTGGGCCCGGGGCTCGGGTTTTGCTAATTTTGCGATTTTCGATATTTTTCGAGTGGGTTATATTCCCTTAGCCTATTGTAATGTATTTGTTGCGACGCGCGAGGAGGTCGGTTTGAGAGGAAAGGGCATTGCGGGCTAGTCTTCGGCCGGCTAGAGGTGAGTAATGCTTGTAAATGCTGTGCTGAGGGTTTTAAACCCCGGACTTTCACATCGTAACGCTATATTGAGGTGTGACACGCACTCCATGACGAGTGTGGGGTCGGTTTCTATTGGGGGATTGTGACTTGGTCCATCCCGTGTGATATTCCTACTAGATTGGTGACTGATGCACATACCTTATTGATATTCACTGGGCTTGTTGCCATGTTTGGGGCCTTGTGCCAACTTGTAGGATCCTTCGGGGATTAGTATTTCTGTTCATGCATGCATTTGCATATCATATGTTCTCAGCCCAAAGTTTTTATACTGTTTTTCAAACTCAGCCACATTTCTAAGTTTTGAAAACTCAAATGACTTCTTAAATAATATTTCGGTCTGAGGATTACTGTTTCATAATGTTTTCGGGATTAAGCATGGATTGGGCTGCGTGCTGCAGCAGTGGCTTGAAACAGTGGTAACAATGACATTGTAGGATGTGACTTGAAATAGTGGTAACAATGACACTGTAGGATGTGACTTGAAACAGTGGTGACAATGACACTGTATGATGTAAATTGGTCAGGTAACATTGGCTGATCGGTCAGGTAACATTGACTGACCAATATATTGCGATTGGGCTGTAGGATCCCCTTTGGAGTCTGTACACACCCTCAGTGAGCGCCGTCGACGATAAATCATATGCATGGTTGGCTCGGGCTGCACGCCGCAGCGGGTACTGGATTGTACCGTCATATGCATTGCATTCATGCATTTGCACCTTTATTTGTTGTTCAGCTGTAAGTTTCACATATTACTGTATCATTGGATTTTTAGCTTACGTTGTGCATTTTCTGTGTTTTCTTATCTTCGTACTGTATTTATTTGTATTACTCACTGGGTCGGAGTACTCACTTTACTCCCTGCACCTTGTGTGCAGATCCAGAGCAGTCACAGGCTGAGTAGATCCAGCAGTTCAGCAGATACAGCTTTCCGGGAGTGTCAAGGTAGCTACACGGCGTTCGCAGCCATTGACTTTCTCCCTTCCATCCCTATCTCTTATTTTTTTTTCGCACTTTCAGCTTAAACAGACTTTGTATTGGTACGACATTACGTATTCTAGAGGCTCAAATTCGTGACACCGGGTCCTAGTGGGATTATTTCATGTATTTTGTTATTTCTGCACTTTTCAGTAAATTCAGATTCCTATTATATTGTGTTATCGCTTCTGAAATCTATCTAAGTTTGTGGGAATTGTGGCAACAAGGTCGGGCTTGTCTAGTAGTGTGCTGGGCGCCATCACGACCGGATTGGAGTCGTGACAGAAAGGGTACGTATAAACAAAAGAAAACCCTATCAAGTAAGAAGTTATTCTCTGATTTGGGTTGGGAATAATAATAGAAAAATCATCGCTCCAATGATAATGTTACGAACTACAGGAGCCAAAATTTCTATAATCTGAGTGGGAACAGCATCAACACGATCTAAAGTAGAAACTTGATTCCTAAGGGACTCCCTGTCATGATAAAAAGACAATTCCGTAGGAACTATTTCTTCTACTAAAGGCTCACGTAATGGTTCAGAAGATTCTTTACCCCTAGAGGAAGATTTTTGAGAAAGGGAACCTTTGATTCTAGAAGAAGAACCAAAACTAGGAGATAAAACAGAAGAGCCTCGAGCAGATCTCGAACTACGGTGGCTACCTCCCCTTCTGTCCCTACTAGGATCACTAGGGAAGGTATCACCAATGGAAGCCCTTCTAGGGTTAGGGTTCGAAGAAGACATAATGAAAAAGGATGATACGAGGAAGAAACAAACAGATATTTGAGAAATAAAATGTTCAGTAAAATTTTATGAGGTAAAGACAAAGTAAGGAGTTATATTTATACTGATGAGCAACCGTCAAAGGGAAAAATGCAATGATGGAAGGACTATAATAATGATAACTGACACTTCATGAAGGGAAGCCGAAAAGAAATCCTAAGAAAGTGCTGCAAAACTACAGAACCAATAAGAATGTGACACTTGTGAAACACATTAAATGGAAGTGACAATTGAAGCGTCAATTCTGTCACAGCATTAATGGAGACAAAAATTTCCGTTTTAATAAAATTCACTTCCCAAATATTCAATTGATGAATAAATGGCAAGTGAGGGTATTATCTGTATTGGGAAAATTGAGTTTACATATTAAAGTAGTATGGAGATGACGTGTCATGACACGTAGATTGGTCAAATAGTCAAAGAATTACAACTAGTCAAGAGGCACGAGTAGCAATGGATGCGAGCTAGGGCAAAGGAAGAGGCACGGGCGGATATTCAAAGGGTTCAACGCCCGTACCTATTCAATACATTTAAATTCAAGAATCAAGGGAATGAATCTGACAACACATGAGAGTCCAAACACAGTATTTAACAAGCCTTAAATGCTGAAAACGTTGGAGAATTTGGCTTAAATATAATGATTATATAATGTAGCATTCAATATCATTAATTGCTCATAATGACCTTATTATGACAAAGGCAAAACATATATCTCAAAAATAGCTATAAAAAGGAGAGGGCTGAACAATTGTAAGGATACGAAACACTATCTGAGTATACTTTGGTTTACTTGTTTCTCTCAATTACATACTTGCTATTCAAACTACTTTCTTTTGTTTGTTCTTGTGATTATCAGTAACCCAGTTCTTCTAAATTATCGCTTTAGTCAAAATTCTATTTTTTGGTTAAACAAGTGTAACTTTATCTAAGAAACTTGATATAGTAACGTCAAAAATCAGATAATTAATAATATACTATAATTGATTAAACTTTAATAGTATAAAAATTATTTACATTGTTGTATGTATATAACTTACATGCATCTCTTTCTATATTAATTATAAGTAATGCGTCAATATTGCTAAAAGAGCAGTCTGATGCACCAAACATCTCACATTCATGCAAGGTCGGAAAAAGACCGCATTCCAAGAAGTGTGATGCAGACAACCTATTCTGATGCAAGTATTAATGGCTGCTTCTAGGTCACACGTAGATAATTTTACTTTTGCTCCAAGGCTCCCTGCCAACTGGTCGACACTGGTATTTTCAAAGTATTTTAGTCATTTTCCTCCTCTCTCCATATCTAACAATTGAAGTGGTGAAAGTAGGTGGGATAGACGTGTCAATGTGTTACTTTTTGATATTGTTTCTTATTAATCCATATGATCTTATTTTGATATTTCGTACGTATTGTGGGAATTGTAGACCCTTTATCTGTTGGAAACCTTTTCATCTCAAATAATTGAATTATGGGGACAAAACCAATTGGCTAATATATAGTCCGTACTATCATAATGTTGTAGGTTTTGTCGGTTCAATGTTTTAATGAAGAAGAAGAAGGTCATGACGTAAAAGAAGATTTCCCAGACTTTACAATTGCATTTACAACCACAAGAATGTTAGTACTACTTTTTCCCTTTTGTCACGAAGGAAAGTTAAAGGGCCTATGCGTTTGGATATCATACTTTTTCGATTGGGTATGACTTCAACTAAAACGGAGGTTATGAATTCAAATCGTAAAAACAAACACTTACATAAATGCAAAGTAAAACTATGTACAATAGACTCTAGTGGACCGACCCTTTCCCAAATCCCACACATAGCGGGAGCTTAGTGTACATAAACATAATTCAACTCTAAAACTACCCAGGGACAAGTGGTTGCCAGATCCGGAAGGCACGAACATCTTCGGAGTCGGCTCCCATCATCCATCGCAGCTCCACTCCAAAATCTGCACGCAAGGTCTCGAAGTATAGTATGAGTACAACTGACCCCATGTACTCTGTAAGTGTCTTGCCTAACCTCGTCACTGAATTCATAATATTTGAATCTTGGATCTGCCACTAACTAATAAAGCATATTAGAAATTTCTTTAAAGTTAAAGTTAAATGGCTCGTCCCTACGTCACTATAGAATAATTCTCTTCATGTTAAACATTTACGTACCTTTTTAGACCCCTATATGATATACCAAGTTGCTTGGTTTAAAGTAATAAAAGACAAACCTGATAATGATGTTTCAGAGTAAAAAAGCACTGCATGAAAAAGTTTGTAATCACACGAATGCAAAAGCGTTAGGATTTGAATTTTATAATAGCAATATTAGGTTTTAGTTATTGAATTATGATTTAAAATTTTGTATGCACTCAATAAATTTTTTAATACATAAACAAATTTGGACTAAAGCTAGTGAATTTTGTCGAACTCGTAGCTCCGCCTAGCCTGCGCAAATTTAGAGTGAATCAGCTAGTGTCCTTTTTCTTTTTCTTCGTTAGCCTCTTATTATTGGAACAAAATGTACTAACTAGTTATGATGTGGACCATCTTTTGCATGTCCAAATTAAAGAACCTACGCTACAAGAAATCATCCTTATTGTGGCGACTAAAGTCGCCACAAAATCCCTAGGAGTCGCTGCTAGAAAAGTATAAGCGGCGATTTTGTATTGTCACAAGGAAAATCGTAACTGGAGATTATTTGTGGTGACATTAATCTATGTATGGAGAACATAAGTGTTGGGTTCATATAATCATAACGTTTTCGACACGAAACATAAGTATTTATATAAAAATTATTAAGATTTTAATAAATAATAGATTCTTAACCTATAATTTTAAAAGTTTAATGAGCTCAGTAATGAAAATATAACCTAAATGGCTAAATGTTGAACCCTTCAATCAAAATCTTGAATCCTTCTCTAGTCTTTTATCTTTTTCGTCATTGCCAGAACTAAAGAGAAACACTAGTGGAAAACCGTACATGGAAAAAACATGAATTTTTATGTCTCGAATAATAGACCATCACGTAGTTTTTTTTTTCTTTTTTTTTCTCATGATATATATTACCTGTAAAGGAGGAGATAATTTTTCCAATACGAAGGATCGAAATAGCCCGAAGAACAATTTAGGCACAAGTAAGGAATTTAGAAAAAAATATATAGAAGAAATTTATTAAACTAAGGAGAGAACTTGGTAGGAGAGTTTTTCACAACTCATAAACCCTTGAATCTCTCTACAAGAAAAAATAAGTAGTAGCACCCCTATTTATAATACTAAAAAACCAATAACCTATTCCAATATAAAATTGGTAAACAAAACCTAACTAAACATGAATTAAATAAACTACCAAATATCAAATCCTAGACAACTTAAAAATATTTATTATACTTGGTTTAGTTTCCAACACAATATCTTATCAATTCTTTTTGAAATGGAAAAGATGAACATTATGAGTCGACCCATGTCTTAATTTCTTAGGCAGTCTTTGTCTTTAAATTTTTGATGCTCGAATAATTAATAGATCATTACGTAGTTTTTCTTTTTTGATTCCTACATGGCATCTGGCCTAGTATCCATATTGGGTTCGACTAAATCTAGATTCACACCGAAAAGTTACACATTGGAGGGTAAGGAGCTTGCTCATAAAGACGACTTTATACCCAAGACTCAAACTCAAGGCATCTGATTAAAGATGAAGGAGTAGCTGCTCCACCACAAATCCACAACCCTTGTTAGTTCGTACGTAGCGTTTTTCGTGCTATCAAATGATGCATGTAAAGAAAAAAAGAGAACTTTTACAGTGTATCAATTTTTTTTCAAATAGAAAAAAGATGAAAACTACGAGTCGAACCATGCATCCCTCAGTGGGTTCTTTGAAAATGAAATACATAATTTCTAACAGGAAAAATTCAAAAATAGCCAGATTTACCACCGGTCGTTGAAAAATAGCCAAGTTTCAAAAGTCATCGAAATTTAGCCACTTTAAATCTGAGCGAAAATACTGTTCAAAATCCGGAAAAATACGCCCGCAAATTTTACGGGAGTTCCA
>MU746038.1:202592-297690 GCA_026770625.1 Nicotiana glauca
GCTTATGAATAGATCTTTTTGAGAGTTTAATTTGTGTGTGAAAAGAAAAAATGAAAGAAAAACGGTTAGACAAAGTCACCGGTGAATGAATATCCACCGGAATTAGAGAAGAAACGAAAAAAAAAAGTAAAAGAAAAAAGACAAAAAAAAAGAAAAAGGAAGAGGAAAAAGAAGTAAGAAAAATGGTAAAAAAGAATAAAAAATAATCTGAAAATCGTTTTTTCCTTCTTCTCACTCTTCTTTGGGAGAGTGAAATACACACAATAAGAAAAAAATGGTAAAAAAGAATAAAAAATAATCTGAAAATTATTTTTTTCCTTCTTCTCAATCTTCTTTGGGAGAGTGAAATACACACACTCTGCCACGTCAGCGTTAAGGGTGCAAATAATTCCATTTAAAATAAGTTTAGGGGGATAATAGGATTCCCGTGAAGAAAAAGTATGTAGTTGGAAATCCGGGTATAGGTTAGGGGGGTACTTGTGCATTTTCCCTAACTATATATAATCAATGTATAATCTATGTATACCGGCTAAGAAAAGTAAATAGTGAATCTGATAGGCTATTTGAGTATACTTAATGAATATGTTCGGTTCGCAATAATTATACATGTAAATGTGCATGCTAGAATGAAGGCGGATGTAAAATTTAAGCCTGATCCATTCGATTTTAAAGTTCTTTGTTTACCCTTAAAAATGAATAACAATTGATTGTATACTCGGTTTTAAGGATACGTGGATTAATTCAATACAAGTGTTCAATAACGTTAGATAGGCGAATTAAAGATAAAATAAATAATCAAACCAATGGTGGTGCTAAGTCGGGCTCGGATATGAGATTAACAATTGTTTTGCCCTTGATTCAGAGCATAGAAACAAGCTTATGTTGCCTTGATATGTATGTTACCGTGTCCAATTGAATAAAAATTACCTCCTTTATATAGTAGGAGGTTTCATCCCTAGTACAATTCTAGAAAAGATAAAAATCTTCCTTTTTATTAATCACTGATCTGCTGCCGATACGGGCCGAGATTCATGCCATGATATCCAGTTGGGCACGAATATCACAGGCCTTTGTTAGTTGTGTGCAACCGTTTGGTAGTGTTCTCCAAGATCTTGGAGCTCGAACCGTATTCGGGGGACGTTGTCTCGATGGCTCCAGTAGTAAGCACTTCGTTCGGTCCTTAGTACGAGAGGTTGCTAGCTTCGATTCCGATTCCACTTAGTTATGTCCTTGGTTCGTTTACCCAATCGAATAATTAGCCCCGATTTTACCCATATAAATTCTTAACATGACTTCACTCTTTATACTTTTAAGATTATCGTATAATCTTTGTATACGATGGAAGAAAGAAAGAAGATGAAGTGATAAATGGGAAGTATTCTTTTTTATAGATAAGAGGAGATGATTCTTCCAAATTATAGTAGTTAATTTCAATTTTCTAAAAGAGTTTGAAAAAGATTAAAATGCAGAAAGTATTTTGCAGTAAAAAATAATATACTGATTGTTATATAGTGAAAAATCATAATATAAGGATTGTCTTATGGTGCGTAGAATACTTGAATTATTATGTACTGTTATTAATATATTATATTATGGATGTTCATTTAGTACTTCGTTGTAGATAAGCTTCTTGCCATAAGGGACTCCTCCGTAAATATGCTTATTTATTTTGTACTCTATTGGAATAAGCCTCCTGAAAAAGCTTATTACTTCGGTACCCGGTTATGGATAAATATTATCCCCGATAGAAGATTATCCATACCGGGTATAAAAAGCTTATTCTTTTGATGCTCCGTTATGGATAAATATTACATCCGGTAGAAGATTATCCATACCGGGTATAATAAGCTTACCCTTTCGATACTCCGTTATGGATAAATATTACCCCTGGTAGAAGATTATCTATACCGAGTACAATGAGCTTATCCTTTCAGTATTCCATTATGGATAAACATTAACCTCAATAGAAGATTATCTATAATTGATATAATAAGATTATCCATTCGATACTCCGTTATGGATAAATATTATCCCCGATAGAATATTATCCATACCAGGTATAATAAACTTACTCTTTTGATACTCCATTATGGATAAACATTACCCAAGTAGAAGATTATCCATTCCGGTTACAATAAGCTTATCACTTCGGTACTCGGTGTTGATACCCAATTTTTCCCTATGTATTTTTTATATACAAAGTACTTTTAAAATAACATGTACATGTATATATAAGCATGCCCAAGTGTTTTGGTATTTTTTTCTAACTTTTAATGGTTTTTAAAATTAATTTATTGCCCATTTTAGCAGTATAAAAATCAAGAATTTTCTCAAAATTATTAATTTTAGTGAATAATTTATTTTATTCCTATATTTATACAAAAATATAGTTAAGGTAATTTTTTATACATTTTTACAAATTTACTTGGTATTTTAAAAGCTAAATTTCATATAGTTACAATTCTAGCCTATTTTAAGTTTAATAGCTTTTTTAATTATAAAAATTAGTTTCAGTATTTTTAAATTAATATTTATGTGTTATTAACTGACTCAGTACTTTTAATTTGCTTTTAAAATTAATTTTTACTATTTTATAAAATAAAAGGGAAAACTGGCTATTTAACATTTAGTCTCATTTCATTTCAATTACAGCCTATTTATATATCAATTTTAGCCTCAATTGACCCAATCCTAACCCCCAAGTGGACCAGCCCAATTTCATTCTTCAACCCGGCCCCCGACCTAATTAAAAACCCGTCTGGCCCCTTCTTTTAATCCAAGCCGTTGATCGTTTTGATCAACGACCAGAATCGTCTTTTACCATTTTTAATTCCCCTACCCTAACCTAATCCCCCCCATTTCGTTTGGTCCTCCACCTTTGAATACTCTCCTCTCTCAAAACACTCTCGAAGGTTCTCCGGAATCCTAGTCATCTTCGACCCTTTTTCCACCGTACTTTCACCGGAATCCGTGGCTTCTCAGGCCATGGGATGGTCTGTACTCACCCCCTCCACCATTAAACCCTGGGTGTTCGAAGTGTTGAGGACTGACCTAGATGGTTCTCTTTCAGATTTTCTCATATCTATAGTTCTATGGCCTCTCCGGCCTTTTCTCCGGCGTATTCAAGCATTAGGAGCCTATTTCTGACCTCATCCGACTCAAGATCGGACTTTCTTCCAACACTTTCTCATTTTTAGGGTTTTCTTTGAAACCCTAAGCTGCTCGAGATTTTTCTCTATTTGTTTTCTTAGATCTATGCTATGTTCGTATTTTACCGGATTTTTAAAGTGTTTTCACCAATCTTTTCTTTCAAAATTGTTTCTCTCCAATTTAGGGTTTCTGAAAGCGTTTCAAAACGTCTTTCTAATTCTTCCTTTTTCTTTTCTTTATGTGTGTTTGCCTATACTATGTTTTACCACGCATGTGTTGTTCTTCTGCTTTTTCTTTCTACTATGCATGACTCTCCTGTACTTTGTATTCTCCTGTGCCTTCGGACTAGGCTCGCATGTCAATCTTTGTTATGTTTTCTATTAGTTCTGTGCTATACTTTTCAGTATTCTTCTATTGGATGTGTTTCCTACTAAATTCTTAAGTTTTTTTGCCTTTACTGAACTTCTGTTTGAGTTCTAAACATGCTTCATTTACTGTTTCTTAAGTTTATATCACTTCTTCTCTCTTCTGAACTTGCTTAAGTTCCGAGCTTTTCTTAAAACATGTTCTTTATGCTTTAAATCAGTTTTCTTTCTTTGTTGTCTCAAACCTGCTATCATATCTGTTTGTTTATCATGAGTCTCTGAAAGAGACCTCTAAGCCTGCTTCAATGGTTTGCCTTCTCATCTCCATGTCTAATTCGAGTTGAAACCCTAGGATTTGGGGTTTTATGGCAAGTTTGATTTGGTGTTTGGACTTGGGTTCTACTTTGGAACCCTGAACACCGAGACTCATTCTGAGTCTATAAATTGATTTTGAACTTCTTTGGTATGACACTGAACCTTCCTATGCCAGCCTTTTCTAATTAGCATGACAACTCCTTTTTGTTTGATGTCTGTGTGCTTTATATGTGATGAATTCTTCCTTCAAAAAGTTTTGCCAACTATTGATTGATTCCGAATTCCTTTTAACAAGGTTTGACTGATTGTTACTAATTTTTTCTTTGATTGAACCTTTTTTACCTTTTCCTGACTTGGTTCATTCAAACAAAGCCTGCAATTTTGATTTTACTGGCTGTTTGAATGATTCCCTTTCCTTATTTGTCACAAACCGTGTACCACTGAACTTTTGCCTTAAATAAACACTTGTGTATTTGCCCTTATTGTACTGCTTTGGAAAAGATTTTGATCAACTCTTTCCTTAATTGCCTTTTACCCGTTTGAAATTAGAATCCCTTAATTAAAGGGAGATTGATTTCAATGCTATTTTCTTACCTTTTCGTACTTGCTATCTGCACTATAAAAGGCATGACTCTTCTGCACTTTAACAGACTTCCAATTCAATACTTTTACACACTTTCACCTCTAATTTTACATTACTCATCTCACACTCTCAATTTCAATACTCTCATATTCTCATCTGAGTTTCTTCTGGCTGTTTGCTTGCAATTTGGGCTTTACTACTGCTTTTTCTCTTCTTATTCCCTGAAATTGGTAAGTTCTAATTTAGTTTCATCCATCATCCCAATATGTTTATTTACAGCATCTGCAATCCTCTTTACTTTAATGTCCATGCCCAGTGAATAATGTTATCTATGCATGTTCTTTTCTTGCATCTTTTTCTATTGTGAATCCGTACCCCCCACTCCCTTCTATGTGTTTGAGTTAAAGTTCAGAACATGGCAACATCCAAGTTGTTGCTCATGTCTAGACTTGATCCTTAAAGGGTCCTAACTCCCAAACAATGTGCTTAATAGGCTGGTTGGGGTGTGCCAGCACTCCTAATTGCTGGGTATGACCACCAGCCTGTCTTGGTTTCCCCCTAAATCCCCTCTATGCACCTACACTCTCTCTTTGATTCTAATTTCTTCCCCCTTCCTATGAGCCTTTCCTTGGGACCTTGAGATCCCTCTAAACTTGGACATCTGAGGGCTGGCCCTTCCGCACTACACTATAATCAATTCTGCAATGTATTTGGGTGTAAGCATTGCCTGGAATCCACTTGAGGCTTTTAGGAACTTTGACACACCCAAAAAATGAGAAAGGCTTTGGAAATCCTGATCTTTGGAGTTGGTTCATCTCATATTTTAGACCTTGAGTCTGAATTAGGCTCCTTGGTTGTAGTTTAATTTCTGATGTAATTTTACTTTTGGTCTGTAATAATTTGTAATAACTTATGAAGTTTTAGTAAAAAGGGGAGGGTCACTCATGTATGCATACGGGTTGACACCATGTTCCTAGGTATTTATTCTTGTAATCACATCCTGCTTTGCGCTTCTACATCTCATATAGAAATCCTGCCTATAGGTTTTCTGGACTTCTGCATATAGAGATCATGACTATAAGGTTTTTTTGCACTTTTGCATATAGAGATCATGACTATAGGGTTTTTCTGCACTTCTGCATAGAGAGATCACGACTATAAGGTTTTTCGGCACTTTTGCATATAGAGATCATGGCTATAGGGTTTTTATGCACATCCGCATATATAGATCATGACTATAGGGTTTTTATGCACTTCTGCATATGGAGATCATGACTATAGGGTTTTTCTGCACTTTTGCATATAGAGATCATGACTATAGGGTTTTTCTGCACTTTTGCATATAGAGATCATGACTATAGGGTTTTTCTGCACTTCTGCATATCATCTATCACTAGACAAACAATTTATAGGCTCAAATAACAAATTGCACTCTTGATACCATGTTTATAGGATTCCTACACTTTTATAAACGTTCTAAAATCAATAACACTTCGAAAGCATGCCTATAGGAATAACTAACTGAATCTGAATCAACTATCTCACTTACAAGTCTAAAACCAGTAGTAGTGTCATCTAATATCTGCAGAACTTTTGTTTTTCTATAATCAGCAAGCCTTTCCTAAAAGAATTAGAGTACTTCTAGATTGTTAGATATCACGCCTATAGGTGTCACCAAGGCAAGCCATTAGGTGATTAATTAATTGCATCAGTCTTTGATAATTACAACTAGGGGTAGGCCTAATTCAGACTTCTTATCTGAGAAATATGTGATAAACCAACCTGCCATAACGCTTTAAATTTAATTCAGACCATATCCAGTATTTGTAAGTCATGCTAAATAATCTGCTTTTAAGTGAGGAGGCCTGCCTGAGCCTTTTAATTGTTCTGTGTTTCCTATAACTACATTACGTGTTTTGTCTGTTGCTCTAGAATTTTATCCATTCTTAAACCATACAAAATCCACATTTCCCTCCCCTTTAGGACTAGTAGTCCCAAATGCCTCCGGGACTGATAGGATTGGGACGGGTAATAGCATGCAATAAGTAACGAGACTATTCCATGTTTAATACCTTAACAAGGTAGGAAGGGTAGATATGGATATGATGGCCACGCGATAACACCATGTGTATAAACGGTTATCGGGTGTTGTGTGAGGTGATCCATATTATTTACAAACCTAGGACCCCCCTTTACCTTTACTTGTCTATATTTTATCAGATTTTCAGCTTCTTTATCTCTTCTACTTCAATTAACTTGCATCAATTATGTGTGAACCCCTTCCCCTTTACTTGTCTTTTTTAGAATTGTCCAAACTATTTCCTTAAAATTCCTGCTTTCTTTATTTTTGAACTCTCAATTTACTTGCAACTATTGTTAGAAAACTCCCCCTCTATTTGAGACCTTTATTTGCTTACTTGTTATTCAAAGTCACAATTGTAACATGGCCGGGAACCACACTAGTGGATCCTGAGGTGTGCCTAACACCTTCCCCTCGGGATAATTTCTAGCCCTTACCCACACTCTGGTTCTCTAACTCAAACCCTTCTTAGTGTCCTAATGCACTTTAATCATTTGGTGGTGACTCTTCAATTCAAAACCCAATTCCCAAAAAGGAACGAGTTGTCCTCCCAAATATCATAAACCCGATTTCGCGAGAAAAAGGGGGCGCGACAGCATGGCGACTCTGCTGGGAAATTCTTTAGGCTTTTACCATTTCATGTTACTTGTGACTTTACTGCTTCTTTATTTCCTTTACTTAATGTCTTTATCTCTTCTTCTACTACGAAAATGACTTGGCTCTTCGTTTCTTTTATTTCTTTTAACGCTTTCCTTTACCGCTTTTGTTCAATACTGTTGTAAATTATGAGAAACTGTTGAAATGATTACTTTGAAAACATGCAAATATGTGACAATTTGTTCAATTATTGTAATTGCATCTCCAAAATCATATTCCACTCGTGCCAAACAAAATACCGTAGAAACGCTTATAATGAGTGGTTGCGCCCTTCCAATATCATTACCCCCTAAATTTGGCAATGGCGTATTTGCGGTAAAACTAGTCGATCAACGATGTAGTCGACGGTTTCGTGCCTTTCCCTTTTGAGTTGTCCGATCAAGGGTACCAGTCTAATATCCCATAGAAACCTTACTCTGTTTAACTGTGCATGCATCATGGTCAAACCTAGCCGAGTCAGTTATGTTGTCCGCATAACGACTCTTTAAGAATAGCCTTGTCCAAAGTCCATTGGGTTTCCTTGAAACCCAAATGGACACCACCATGTTCTGTGCATTTATTTGGAGAACTAAATGCTTCCATGCTAATTGTTGATATTTAATAGTCGAGTCTGGCGGGGGTAAGGGTATAACACCTTTGTCTTGTAGAAAATAAGGCACGAAATCCCCAAATTCAGTATGGTCACCAACATCCACCCAAGTTTGCTAAACTGATGGGGAGATCTTCATTTCAGCGATCAAGCTCTTGTCAGGAAATATCTAGGAAACCTACCTTCCCTCCTAGAAATTCAACCCAACAACAAAATTATTAAAGCTGCTACCCTGTTATGGGATTGTGATAGGTCTGTTTTTCGCTTTGGGGAGATTGAGATGACACCTTTGCTAGAGGAAATAGGAGGACTAGCTGGTATTCCGTGGGAGACTCCGGGTTAGCTTATGCAAGGGTAGAGGTTTTCTCAAAATGATGGGACTAAAGAAGAACCCAGACTTGACATGTTTGAAGGATTCTTACATTCCTTTTGACTATCTGTATGAGAGGTACGGTCATAGAAAGTCCTACCATACTTATCCGGATGAATTCCCCCTTACATCATTGGGGCACATCCACCGAAGGGTCTTTGTCTTCATGTTCTGATTTTTGGGGATGATAGTATTTCCTATGAAGAAGGCTAGGATCCATACCAGACTAGCCATGGTCACCAAGATTTTAATGGAGGGAATTGGCAGGCAGCCATTTAGCATAGTGCCCATGATTATTGCAGAGATATACCGAGCCCTGGAGAAATGCAACAGGGAGCCAAGCACTTCGAGGGTTGCAAATTGTTACTCCAACTCTGGCTCCTGGAACATCTCCAGAGGGGTGAGTATCGACAAGAGATTCTGCGTAGAGACTGGGACGATCATATCGCCTTCCATCAACCAAGGCGAATGAACTATGTGCCTAACATGTTTGCTCAACCAGAAGATGCTAAGGGATGGGTAGATTTGTTTGAAAATCTGAAACAGGACCAAGTATAGTGGATGTTTGAATGGTTCCCTACTGGAGAGTTCATTACCCAGCCCAGGGATGCACCATTCCTAATACTTATCGGTTTGAGGGGAACTTACCCTTACGTTCCTCTCCGAGTGATGAGACAGGCAGGAACGAAACAGGTTATACCAAGGGTCGACAAGATGAGTCACTTTAGGGCCAACTTTCAAGATGATGATAGTCCATACAAATGCCAAGCTCAGCTATGTGGCACTGCAAAATCATCCTGGGAAAGGATTCCATTGAACCAGACAGGTACCACGCTAGTTATACTCCATACTATCCAAGCTAGTTAGAAGATGATCATAATGGGTTGGGTCAACCCGGGTTTGTTTGAGGTCACAGGATCATCGACGAAAAAGCTAAAGCCCAGGTCAAGTACAACCAACTATGCAAGAGGATTCACGAATGTGAAAGTGAGCATTGTGAAATACAAGAGGCCCACTAAAAGCTGATTGAAGATTAGAAAGAGATGGCTATCAGCGCCAACAAGCGACTGGGATACTTGGAGCGTGGTTTAGTGGAGCTAGATGGCAAATTCATCAAAAGGATCGAGGACTGCTAGAATGCTGAGGGAAACGAAGGTGGACACCTGGCTAGAGCTTACTTGCTGCTAGGACTTCGTGAGCTAGTAAAGCTGTTAGATGGAGCTAAAGATGCCGAGTCTGGGGAAGGTCCTCCTGGGACCAAGTAGTTAGGAGCCTTTTTCTTTTGAATGTAATAAGGCCACTGGCCATTGCTGATATTTTATTTTCTGCTATTTTAGTGTCGTTTTGGGATTCTTCTTATTTTTATCAATGAAATGAGGAATTTAGCGTTATAAGTTCTCCAAATCAACTTGTCTCTAGGCCTACCTCGGGCACAACGAGGCTACCAAATTAGGACACGATTTATATTCTTGCACTATGTGTTTAAATATTGCAACATTTTTTTCTCATAATACTCACTAACTTGTTACCTTGTTTTGTTTTACTTTTATTTTATTCCCCTCCCCAAAGGTTAGTTCGTTCACTCTGGCATCGTCATCATACTCCACAAGATCCAAGGGCCCTCCACCTACTCCTCATCCTAGTCCCGTTAGAAACAGGAACAAGGGTAAAATGGAGGATTTGAGCAACACCATAAAGGAGAACTCAGTTGAACAGGTAGAGGTTCCTCAGGGTATTCAGGTTTCCAAGGAAAGTGCCTCCCAGCTCGAACAGACGTTGTTGAAATTTCAAGAAGAACTGAACCAAGTTCGGAACTTGGCAAGCTTGTCATTTTCCCTCACTACCTCAGATGTCAGTTTCCCGAACACTCAAAATCCCACACCACCACAAAACATTCCAAAACCAAAAAACCACTCTGTTCCTCATCACCACCGTAACGCTTGCCACATATCCAACAATACTCCACTGCTCATCCCGGAACCTGCAGATTCCACAAATGAACCTCTTTACCCTCATCATAATACCCCATCTATGTAGAAACTGTGCCACATCCTACTCAACCTATCTCAAACACACCTGAGTCTGATGACAAGGACACGCTTATCAGGAATCTGGCGAAAGAACTCAAAAAGCTGACTAGCAGAATTCAGGGCGTCGAGGGAAGTAAAGGGATTGAAGGGCTAAATTACGAAGACCTTTGCATTCAGCCCGATGTCGAACTGCTTGAGGGGTACAAACCTCCTAAGTTTGAGATGTTTGATGGTACTGGGGTCCAAGAGTTCATCTGAGAACATACTGCGACAAGCTAGTCGAAGTGGGGAAAGACGAAAAGATTCGCATGAAACTCTTCATGAGGAGTCTAAAAGGAGATGCTCTATCTTGGTACATCAGCCAAGACCCAAAGAAGTGGTTGAATCTGGTAAATAGGATGTCTGATTTCATAGACAGGTTCAGGTTCAATACGAAAAATGCACCAGATGTGTTCTACATCCAGAACTTGAGGAAGAAACCCTCAGAGACATTCCACGAGTATGCTACTCGTTGGAGATCAGAGGCTGCTAATGTTAGACCAGCTTTAGAACAGGAACAAATGAACAGGTTTTTCATCCGAGATCAAGACCCACATTACTATGAGAGGTTGATGCTGATTGAAGGCCAGAAATTTTCCAACATCATCAAGTTAGGGGAGAGGATCGAAGAAGGTATCAAAAGTGGTATGGTCACTAACTTTGAAGCTTTGCAGGCTACCAACAAGGCTCTACAGTCTGGTGGCACGTCCAAGAAAAGGGAGGTGCGTGCCGTAATGGTTGCACAGATAACAAAGTCCCCAATCAATTACCAAACCTACCCAATACCTCCACTCACATACCAACCTACCCCAAATTACCAAGCTCCACCACCTACTTACCAATCACCTCCACCACCTACATATCAGCCCACTTCACCCAGATATTCCCAACCTGTACATGTCTACCAAGCCTACAACACTCAACCCTCTCACTATCAATCACTTCCCACTCGCCAAAACTTTCCCACACCTCGACAAAATTTCGAACGCAGACCTCCCAAACAATACACCGCCATTGCCGAACTAATCGACCAGCTATATGAAAGGCTCAAAGTTGCTGGTTATGTCACCCCCATCCCTGCTATAACTCCTCAAAATCCCTCCCAATGGGTCAACCTAAACAAAACCTGTGCATACCATTCCGGCATGAAGAGGTATACCATTGATGAGTGCCGCTCTCTGAAGGATAAGATCCAAGCTTTGATTGACAACAAGATCATCGTAGCAAAAGAGCCTGCTCTGAATGTCTGCAACAACCCTCTACCAGACCACAAGGGTGGAGGCGTTCACATGATTGAGATAAAAGACGATTGGGACCCCAAGGGATCGATCGGGTTGATAGCAGAAGATGACGAGCCAAAGAAACCAACAGTCACCCTTAACCCGATTGTGGTCCAGATTCAGCCTTCTGAAGACGCCAAGGTGAAAATGTCCATACCACTTGAGTTCGAAGCACCTTCTGCTGCAAAGATGCCAGGACCGATTGAGGTCGAGTTTGGGTCCCCAAAGGCACCTGTACCATTTGAGGTTGCTTTTCTACCTTCCAAAGCAAGGGTACCCATTCCAGTGGCAATGTCAGCCATAACACCATTCCATACAAAGGCCTTCCCTTGGGATTACACAACCGAGGCAAGGAGGAAAGGGAAAGCGAAAGCCGGAGAAACAGTTGCAGCATAGGGTATGACAAGAACCGATAGAGTATATACTCCGAAACATTTAGCTGAGTCGAGTAAGCAAGCCTCTGGACGGCCAACCATCATAAAAACTGGCTCTAATGATCTCTGGAGAAAGATACATGTGAAGGAGTACTCGTTCATTGATCAATTGAATAAAACACCGGCACAGATCTCCATTCTAGCTCTGCTGCAAAGCTCCGATGCATATAAGAATGCTCTGTTGAAGGTGCTTAGTGAAGCATATGTACCGAGCAACATCAGTGGAGGAGAGATGGCAAACATGGTGGGGCAGGTATTAGAGAGTCACAAGATCACTTTCGATAAAGATGAGTTGCCACTAGAAGGCTTGAGTCACAGCAAAGCATTGCACATCACTGTGCATTACGAGGATTATTTCATCACCAAAATTCTGATTGACGGAGGGTCTAGCCTCAATATTTGCCCATTGGTAACTCTCAGAACATTAGGGAAGAGCTTGCATGAGATCAGGGATGGAGCCCTGTCCACTATTAGGGAAATTAGCTTGTGTTTGCAAATGGGACCCACTTGGTTTGACATTGATTTTCAAGTAATAGACGTCCCAGCATCTTACAACTTGCTTCTGGGATGACCTTGGATTTATGTCGCTGGCTGTAGCATCCACACTGCATCAGGCAGTAAAGTTTGAGTGGAATCACCAAGAGGTGATTATTCATGGCGACGGTAGCAATCTTATATATAGTCGCTAGACTATCCTAGTAATCGGAGGAAGAAGGAAGATAGGCGGAGAAACCTACCACCACATCGAGCGAGTCAATGCCATTGATAAGGATAAATGGTGGGACAACAAAATTGAAAGCATACTGAACTGGAGAAGATATGAACCTGGTAAGGGACTTGGCAAAAACCTCCAAGGAATCGCCAAACCTATCAAGCTGAAGAAACATGGTACCACTTTCAGACTGGGATATGAGTATACCTGGAAAGAGTTTAATGAATGTTCGCCACCCTGGCGCAGCCCTTACTATCCACTGGAACAACCTATACCCCGCTTCGAGCAGACTTTCCAGCCAGCCGATGTTATATATGGCTCGGAAGAAGAGGAAGCACTATCGGCGATGAAGAATTTATTCTTGGAAGATATGGACTGTTGTTTCATTTTCGAGGAGGAGGGGAGGAAGGCCCTTCTACACAAACCGTGAGCCGAGGAGCATGCCTCAACAATTGGACTATCAGAACCACCAGAGCCCGGAAAACTTCGGGTTAGCAAGGCTGAACAAAGCACCATGCATTATCCTTTATTTTCACTAGTTGGCTTTCTTTCCGCATTTTTAATTTAAAAAATAAGAGCTCCAATGTTCAAAACAGTTATGAAATTTATCAAAGCACTTCAATTTCTTATAAATCTTACTCTTATTACTTTCTCTCGTTTACTTTACTTACACAACATTACTATTACTTATCTTGATGAACCGATGACTGTGACATGCAATGAGACAACGCAACAAACAGACATAGATTCAGAGGAAGATGATATACCAGAAGAGGTTATCAAAGAGGTTGAGGATTTTGAGAATAGAACTAAGTCCAACCTGGATGAGACTGAGGTCGTTAACTTGGGAAATACAGAAAATGTCAAAGAAACACGCATCAGTGTTCATTTGTCACTCAGAAAAGGAAGAGTACACGAAATTTCTAAAGAAATACGAGGACATACTCGCCTGGTCATATGATGATATGACTGGTCTGAGTACATCTATTGTGGCACATAAGCTGCCAACTGATCCGACATGTCCACCAGTGAAACAGAAGCTCAGAAAGTTCAAACCTGACATGAGTCTGAAAATCAAGGAAGAAGTCACTAAGCAAGTAAAAGCTAAGGTTCTAGGAGTAGTAGGGTATCCAACATGGTTAGACAATATTGTGCTAGTGCCGAAGAAGGACGGGAAGGTTAGAGTCTGTGTCGACTATCGGTATCTCTACTGAGCCATTCCAAAAGACGACTTCTCCTTGCCAAACATACACATTCTAATTGAAAACTACGCCAAGCATGAGCTGCAGTTGTTTGTTGATTATTTTGATGGGTATCATCAGATATGGATGGATGAGGAAGACGCTGAGAAAATAGTGTTCATTACGCCGTGGGGAATGTATTGTTACAAAATAATGCCATTTGGGTTAAAGAATGCTGGGGCCACCTACATGAGGGCCATGACTACCATTTTTCATGATATGATACACAAGGAGATTGAGGTGTATGTAGATGATGTTATCATCAAATCCAAGAAAGCCACAAATCACATGGAAGATTTGAGAAAGTTCTTCAACAGACTGAGAAGGTACAACTTGAAGTTGAATCCCGCAAAATGTGTATTCGGGGTTCCTACTGGAAAGCTACTGGGGTTTATTGTAAGTCGATGAGGAATAGAACTGGATCCATCAAAGGTTAAAGACATTCAAGAATTTCCACTGCCAAAGAACAAGAAAGACGTGATGAGTTTCCTGGGAGACTCAACTACATCAGCCGGTTCATAGCTCAATCTACTGTCATCTGTGAACTGATCTTTAAGATGTTGAAGAAGGACGCCGCTACCAAATGGATCGATGATTGTTAGAAAGCCTTCGACAGAATCAAGTAGTACTTGTTAACACCGCCAGTTTTGGTTCCGCCCGAACCAGGTAGACCCTTACTACTCTACCTTGCAGTATTGGATGGAGCGTTCGGTTGCGTTCTGGGCAAACATGATGAAATAGGGAGGAAGGAACATGCCATCTACTCAAGAAATTCACCCCATACGAGGCTCGGTATTCTTTGTTAGAACGCACCTGTTGTGATCTGACTTGGGTAGCTTAGAAATTGAGGCACTATTTCTATGCCTACACTACATACCTCATATCAAGGATGGATCCGTTGAAGTACATCTTTCAGAAGCCCATGCCCACTGGCAAACTAGCCAAGTGGCAAATCCTGCTGAGTGAATTCGACATTGTCTATGTAACTCAGAAGGAAATCAAAGGACAGGTTTTGGCAGATCATCTTGCTGAAAATTCCATGGATGGAGGATACGAACCCCTAAAGACGTATTTTCCTAACGAAGAGGTATCCTTCATAAGAGAAGATATTGAAGAATCCTATGGCGGTTGGGGGATGTTTTTCAATAGAGCAACAAACTTCAAAGGAGTTGGCATAGGAGCAGTCCTAGTATCAGAAATCGGTCAGCATTATCTGGTATCTGCCAAGATCAGGTTCCCGTGCACCAATAACATGGCTGAGTACGAAGCCTGCATCTTAGGACTCAAGCTAGCCATTGACATGAACATTCAGGAATTGCTAGTAATAAGAGATTCAGACCTGCTTATACATCTGGTCCAAGAAGAATGGGCAACCAAGAACTCCAAGATACTCCCTTATCTGCATCATGTATAGGGATTGAGGAAGAGATTCACAAAGATAGAGTTTCAACATGTCCCCAGAGTTCAGAATGAGTTTGCCGATGCATTGGCTACCCTATCATCCATGACACAGCATCCAGACAAGAATTTCATTGATCCTATCCCTGTAAAGATCTATGATCAGCTAGCTTACTGTGCTCATGTCAAGGAAGAAGCCGACAGAAAATCGTGGTTTCATGATATCAAGGAATATTTGGCAACAAGAGAGTATCCAGAACTTCCAAACACTACTCAGAAGCACACACTTTGAAGATTGTCCAATAATTTCTTTCACAGTGGAGGAATCCTATATAGGAGGACTCCTGATTTGGGATTACTAAGGTGTGTTGACGCGAATGAAGCATCCAAACTGCTAGAAGAAATCCACGCCAGGACCTGCGGTCCACATATGAATGGTTTTGTCTTAGCAAAGAAGATACTCCGAGCTAGTTATTTTTGGATGACTATGGAAACAGACTATATCCAGTACGTTCAAAAGTGCCATCACTGTCAGATATATGCAGACATGATAAAAGTGCCTCCAAGCGACCTTAATGCAGCAATCTCACCATGGCCGTTCGCCTCGTGGGGAATGGATGTTATTGGACCAGTCGAACCTACCGCTTCCAATGTGAACAGATTCATCCTAGTGGCAATTGATTATTTCACCAAATGGGTCGAAGTCGCTTCTTACAAAGCAGTGACTAAGAAAGTCGTGGTAGATTTTGTCCGCGACCGCATTGTTTTCCAATTTGGGATTCCAGAATCAATCATCACTGATAATGGTTCCAACCTCAACAGTGACTTAATGAAATCTATGTGTGAGACCTTAAAGATTAGACACAAGAATTCTATAGCCTACAGACCTCAGATTAATGGAGCCGTAGAAGCCGCCAATAAGAATATCAAGAAGATACTCAGGAAAATAATAGAGAAGCATAAGCAGTGGCATGAGAAACTATTATTTGCTTTATTGGGGTACCGCACCATAGTCCGCACATCAACTGGGGCAACTCCCTATATGCTGGTTTATGGTACGGAGGCGGTCATTCCCGCTGAGGTAGAAATTCTGTCCTTGAGGATCATACAGGAAGCAAAACTCGATGATGCAGAATGGGTAAAAAGTCGCTACGAGCAGCTAGCTCTTATAGATGGAAAAAGAATGAACGCAGTTTTCCATGGTCAACTTTACCAGAACAGAATGTCCAGAGCCTTCAACAAAAGAGTCAAGCCGAGACAGTTTACACCGGGGCAGCTGGTGTTAAAGAAGATTTTTCCGCATCAAGATGAAGCCAAAGGGAAATTCTCCCCCAACTGGCATGGCAAATACATGGTTCACTGGGTTCTAACAGGAGGAGACCTCATACTTGCAGAAATGGACGGAGAAGTTTGGCCGAAGCCGATCAATTCAGATGCAGTAAAGCGGTACTATATGTAACCATTCATGATTTCCTTTATGATGTAATTTGAACTACGCCTGACTTGATTCCCGTTTAAGAGTGGATACGTAGGCAGCCCTATGGGTTCAGTCACAATTCAATAAAATTTTCATTTCCCCCCGCTATTGGAAACTGGGGAAGAATTTTGAGGAGGACCCTCAAAATTCCGAACTTGATTTCAGCCATTTATCGCACTCAGCCTTCGGAAGTATCAACCTAGTAAACTGGGGCAGAATTTTGAGGAGGACCCTCAAAATTCTGGAGCAAGGGAGGTTGCAATGTCCTGAACCGCATCACAATCGTCGGTTCATCTAAAGAAAACTATCCCCAATTATGTATTTATAATATATTTTTACTAAATCATGCATGTCTATTATCAAAATTGCTTTGTTTAGTAATGCTCCCCCAAGGATATGCACAACATCACTGAAAACAGAGCCAAGCAGGACAAGCAAAGTCTACGAGGATACGAACTAACCTTCCCCTCTCTACAAAACTCATGATTTTTCTTTGAATGCAGGCACCCAAGTCGTAAAATCATCAGATATATCTATACACTCAACTTCTCGGGAATACAACTCATAGAACCATCACCTATCTACAATTGCTATCCGCACACGATATCCCCAGCAGCCACAATATCGCAATCAGCTATGAGCTATCAAACTATCAGCTAAGAGATTTTACTACTATTCGCCTTTTACTTTTCTGCATTGCATAAGGCTACCTTTCTGCCTTCCGAGGTTATGCTCTACCTCCATCTGCATTTTCTGCATTGCATAAGGCTACCTTTCTGCCTTCTGAGGTTAAGCTCTACCTCCATCTGCATTTTCTGCATTGCATAAGGCTGCCTTTCTGCCTTCTGAGGTTAAGCTCTACCTCCATCTGCATTTTTTGCATTATATAAGGCTACCTTTCTTCCTTCCGAGGTTAAGCTCTACCTCCATCTACATTTTCTGCATTACATAAGGCTACCTTTCTGCCTTCCGAGGTTAAGCTCTACCTCTGTCTACATTTTCTGCATTGCATAAGGCTACCTTTCTGCCTTTCGAGGTTATGCTCTACCTCCGTCTGCATTTTTATACATTGCATAAGGCTACCTTTCTGCCTTCCAAGGTTAAGCTTTACCTCCATCTGCGTTTTCAGCATTGCATAAGGTTACGCCTTCCGAGGTTAAGCTCTACCTCCATCTGCATTTTTTACATTGCATAAGGCTACCTTTCTGCCTTCCGAGATTAAGCTCTACCTCCATTTGCATTGCATAAGGCTACCTTTCTGCCTTCCGAGACTAAGCTCTGTCTCCATCCTGCATGGATGAAATATCTCCACTCTATTTTCTTGCATGGTTGAAATATCGCCACTTTATTTTTTGCATGCTGAAATATCGCGACTTTCTATTTACGTCTTGCATCGGCTGAAAGATCGCCACCTTCTGCATTTCATGGGCTGAAAGATCGCCAAATTGTCGAAAGGCATCATTGTTTGGAGGCACCATTTTCATAGCTCGAGAATGCCATGCCCTGGCCTGAGGACCCCACTTTTATCTTTTGCAAAGCATTATTCAAAGGCATCATGGTTCAGAGGCATCATTCTCATAGCTCGAGAGCATCATTTCATAGCATGCGAATCCTTTATTATGCACTTCATGGCCCAGGACATCATGGTTTGAGGACGTCATCTTAACCGTCCAAAGACAGCATTCATGGTACAATGAGAACTTGCATCACGTTTAAATTTATGCACAATATATGTTCGTGTTGCTCATTTGCAGGTACACCGGCTAGCAATGGCCGTCTCTGCAGGAGCGATCCCGCTCCAGTTCCCGCAGCCTACTAGACTTTGACCATCCTTCCCAACCTGAATGTCGCGTCCGTTTTTCAAAAATCTCCAGCGGCATATTCTGCCAACGGATCCTGAACTACATATGACCTAATTCCTGTAAGACCAAGGATATGTAGGCAGCTCACTAACCAAAGCTTGGTCAAAATTCTTCAAACCGTTTCGTTCGGTCAAATTGGCCATCATATCTTTACTCGACAATTCTTTCATCCTTCCCGGTTAAAGAGAGACAGCTGTTGATACCCAATTTTTTCCTATATATTTTTTATATACAAAATAATTTCAAAATAACATGTACATGTATATATAAGCATGCCCAAGTATTTTGGTATTTTTTTCCCTAACTTTTAAAGGTTTTTAAAATTAATTTATTCCCCATTTTAGCAGTATAAAAACCAAGAATTATTCCCAAAATTAATAATTTTGGTGAACAATTTATTTTATTCCCATATTTATACAAAAATATAGTTAAGGCAATTTTTTTATACATTTTTACAAATTTACTTGGTATTTTAAAAGCTAAATTGCATATAATTATAGTTCTAGCCTATTTTAAGTTTAATAGCTTTTTAATTATAAAAATTGGTTTCAGTAGTTTTAAATTAATATTTATCTGTCATTAACTGACCTAGTACTTTTAATTTGCTTTTAAAATTATTTTTTACTATTTTACAAAATAAAAGGGAAAACTGACTATTTAATATTTAGCCTCATTTCATTTCAATTACAGCCTATTTACATTTCAATTTTAGCCCCAACTGACCCAATCCTAACTCCCATGTGGACCAGCACAATTTCAATCTTCAACCCGACTCCCGACCCAATTAAAAACCTGCCAGGACCTTTCTTTTAATCCAAGTCGTTGATCGTTTTGATCAATGACCAGGATCGTCCCTTACCATTTTTAATTCCCCTATCCTAACCTAATCCCCCCATTTCGTTAGGTCTGCCACTTTTGAATACTCTCCTCTTTCAAAACACTCTCGAAGGTTCTCCGGAATCCTAGTCGTCTTCGACCCTTTTTCCACCGTACTTTCACCGGAATCCATGGCTTCTCAGGCCATGGATGGTCTTTACTCACCCCTCTCCACCATTAAACCCTGGGTGTTCGAAGTGTTGAGGACTGACCTCGATGGTTCTCTTTCAGATCTTCTCATATCTATAGTTCTATGGCCTCTCCGGCCTTTGCTCCGGCGTATTCAAGCATTAGGAGCCTATTTTTGACCTCATCCGACTCAAGATTGGACTTTCTTCCAAGCTTTTCTCATTTTTAGGATTTTCTTCGAAACCCTAAGCTGCTCGAGGTTTTTCTCTATTTCTTAAATCTATGTTATGTCCGTATTTTACTAGATTTTTAAAGTGTTTTCACCAATCTTTTCTTTCATAATTGTTTCTCTCCGATTTAGGGTTTCTGAAAGGGTTTCAAAACATCTTTCTAATTCTTCCTTTTTCCTTTTTTTATGTGTGTTTGCCTATACTATGTTTTACCACTCATTTGTTGTTCTTCTGTTTTTTCTTTCTACTATGCATGACTCTCCTGTACTTTGTATTCTCCTGTGCCTTCGGACTAGGCTCGCATGTCAATCTTTGTTATGTTTTTCTATCTGTTCTTTGCTATACTTTTCAGTATTCTTCTATTGGATGTATTTCCTAGTGAATTCTTAAGTTTGTTTGCCTTTACTGAATTTTAATTTGAGTTCTAAACATGCTTCCTTTACTGTTTCTTAAGTTTATATCACTTTTTCTCTCTTCTGAACTTGCTTAAGTTCCAAGCTTTTCTTAAAACATGTTCTTTATGCTTTAAATCAGTTTTCTTTCTTTGTTGTCTCAAACCTGCTATCATATCTATTTGTTTCTCATGAGTCTCTGAAAGAGACCTCTGAGCCTGCTTCAATGGCGTGCCTTCTCATCTCTGTGTCTGATTCGAGTTGAAACCTAGGATTTGGGTTTTTTTTGGCAAGTTTGATTTGGTGTTTGGACTTGGGTTTTACTTTGGAACCCTGTACGCCCAGACTCATTCTGAGTTTATAAATTGATTTTGAACTTCTTTGTTGTGACTCTGAACATTCCTATGTCAGCGTTTTCTAATTAGCATGACAAGTCCTTTTTGTTTGATGTCTGTGTGCTTTATATGTGAGGAATTCTTCCTTCAAAAAGTTTTTCCAACTATTGATTGATTCCGAATTCCTTTTAACAAGGTTTGACTGATTGTTACTAATTTTTTCTTTGATTGAACCTTCTTTACCTTTTCCTGACTTGGTTCATTCGAACAAAGCCTGCAATTTTGATTTTACTGGCTGTTTGATTGATTCCCTTTCCTTTTTTGTCACAAACCGTGTACCACTGAACTTTTGCCTTAAATAAACCCTTGTGTATTTGCCCTTATTGTACTGCTTTGGAAAAGATTTTGATCAACTCTTTCTTTAATTGTCTTTTACCCGTTTGAAATTAGAATCCCTTAATTAAAGGGAGATTGATTTCAATGCTATTTTCTTACCTTTTCTTACTTGCTTTCTGCACTATAAAGGGCATGACCCTTCTGCACTTTTACAGACTTATTCAATACTTTTACACACCTTCACCTCTAACTTTACATTACTCACCTCACACTCTCAATTTCAATACTCTCATATTCTCATCTGAGTTTCTTCTGGCTGTTTGCTTACAATTTGGGCTTTACTACTGCTTTTTATCTTCTTATTTCCTGAAACTGGTATGTTCTAATTTAGTTTCAGCCATCATCCCTATATGTTTATTTACAGCATCTGCAATCCTCTTTACTTTACTGTCCATGCCCAGTGAATAATGTTATCTATGCATGTTCTTTTCTTGCATCTTTTTCTATTGTGAATCCCTACCCCCCACTCCCTTCTATGTGTTTGAGTTAAAGTTCAGAACATGACAACATCCAAGTTGTTGCTCATGTCTAGACTTGATCCTTAAAGGGTCCTAACTCCCAAACAATGTGCTTAATAGGCTAGTTGGGGTGTTCCTGCACTCCTAATTGCTGGGTATGACCACCAGCATGTCTTGGTTTCCCCCTAAATCCCCTCTATGCACCTGCACTCTCTCTTAGATTCTATGTTCTGCCCCATCCTATGAGCCTTGCCTTGGGGCCTTGAGATCCCTCCAAACTTGGACATCTGAGGGCTGGCCCTTCTGTACTGCACTATAATCAATTCTGCAATGTATTTGGGTGTTAGAATTGCCTGGAGTCCACTTGAGGCTTTTGGGAACTTTGACACACAAAAGAATGAGAAAGGCTTTGGAAATCCTGATCTTTGGAGTTGGTTTATCTCATATTTTAAACCTTGAGTCTGAATTAGGCTCCTTGGTTGTAGTTTAATTTCTAATTTAATTTTACTTTCGGTCTGTAATAATTTGTAATAACTTATGGAGTTTTAGTAAAAAGGGGAGGGTCACTCATGTATGCATACGGGTAGGCATCATGTTCCTAGGTATTTATTCCTGCAATCAAATCGTGCTTTGCGCTTCTGCATCTCATCTATAAATCCTGCCTATAGGTTTTTTGGACTTCTGCATATAGAGATCATGAATATAAGGTTTTTTTGCACTTCTGCATATAGAGATCATGACTATAGGGTTTTTCTGCACTTCTGCATAGAGAGATCACGACTATAAGGTTTTTCGGCACTTTATCATATAGAGATCATGGCTATAGGGTTTTTATGCACATCCACATATATAGATCATGACTATAGGGTTTTTCCGCACTTCTGCATACGGAGATCATGACTATAGGGTTTTTTGCACTTCTGCATATAGAGATCATGACTATAGGGTTTTTCTGCGCTTCTGCATATAGAGATCATGACTATAGGGTTTTTCTGCACTTTTTCATGTAGAGATCATGACTATAGGGTTTTCCTGCACTTCTATATATAGAGATCATGAGTATAGGGTTTTTCTGCATTTTTGCATATCATCTATCACTTGGCAAACGGTTTATAGGCTCAAATAACAAATTGCACTCTCGATACCATGTTTATAGGATTCCTGCACTTTTATAAACGTTCTAAAATCAATAACACTTAGAAAGCATGCCTATAGGAATAACTAACTGAATCTAAATCGTCTATCTCGCTTACATGTCTAAAACCAGTAGTAGTGTCATTTAATATCTGCAGAACTTATGTTTTTCTATAATCAGCAAGCCTTTCTTAAAAGAATCAAAGTACTTCCACATTGTTAGATATCATGCCTATAGGTGTCACCTAGGCAAGCCATAAGGTGATTAATTAATTGCATAAGTCTTTTATAATTACAACCAGGGGTAGGCCTAATTCGGACTTCTTATTTGAGAAATATGCGATAAACCAGCCTGCCTTAACGCTTTAAATTTAATTCAGGCCATAACCAGTATTTGTAAGTCATGCTAAACAATCTTCTTTTAAGTGAGGAGGCCTGCCTAAGCCTTTTAATTGTTCTGGGTTTCCCATAACTGCATTACGTGTTTTGTTTGCCGCTCTAGAATTTTATCCTCTCTTAAACCATACAAAATCCACATTTCCCTCCCTTTTAGGACTAGTAGTCCCAAATGCCTCCAGGACTGATAGGATTGGGACGGGTAATAGCATGCAATAAGTAACGAGACTATTTCGCGTTTAATACCTTAACAGGGTGGGAAAGGTAGATATGGATATGATGACCATGTGATAACACCACGTGTATAAATGGTTACTGGGTGTTGTGTGGGGTGATCCATATTATTTACAAACCTAGGACCCCCCTTTACCTTTACTTGTCTATATTTTTTCAAAATGTTAAACTGTTTAATTTTCAGCTTCTTTAATCTCTTCTACTTCAATTAACTTGCATCAATTATGTGCGAACCCCTTCCCCTTAACTTGTCCTTTTTAGAATTGTCCAAACTATTTCCTTAAAATTCTTGCTTTCTTTATTTTTCAAACTCTTAATTTACTTGCAACTATTGTGCGAAAGCTCCCCCTCTATCTTAGACCTTTATTTGCTTACTTGTTATTCAAAGTCACAATTGTAACATGGCCGGAAATCACACTAGTGGATCCTGAGGGGTGCCTAACACCTTCCCCTCGGGATAATTTCTAGCCCTTACCCAAACTCTAGTTCTCTAACTCGAACCCTTCTTAATGTCCTAATGCACTTTAATCATTAGGCGGTGACTCTTCAATTCAAAATCCAATTCCCAAAAGGAACGAGTTGTCCTTCCAAATGTCATAAACCTGATTTTGCGAGAAAAAGGGGGCACGACACTCGTTTATGTATAAACATTATCCCCAGTTGAAGATTATCTATATCTGGTATAGTAGTGTGATGATCCAAAAGGTCATCACTTGTTTTAGAAATAAATTTTGTGTTCCGAGGCCTTAAATATCTCTATCTGCATCACTTCAATTTGCATGCGCAGTTCGGGCGCGTAGCCGGAAAGGCATTATGTGAAAAATATGTGAAAAATGATAAAATTTACCTTTAAAATGAATTTAAGTGGACTTTGGTCAACATTTTAGGTAAACGGATCCGGACCTATGATTTGACGGTCCCGAAGGGTCCGTAGAAAAATATGGGACTTGGATGTGTGCCTGGAATCGAATTCCGAGGTCCTAAGCCCAAGAAATGAATTTTTGAAGAAAATTATTTTCTGAAATATATATGAGTTTTTAGAAATGAAAAATTTTTGGAAGGTTATGGTTTTGGGCCCGTATTTTTGTTCCGGAGCCCGATACATGTCTTATATGTGATTTGAGTCAAGCCTGTAAAATTGGATAAGAAACGAACTTGAAATGACGTGAATCGGACCCTCGGTTGTGAAATTTGGAACTTAAGTGTTCTTGAGATTTCTTCTTTAATTTTGATGTTAAATTCATTGTTAAAGGTGTTAGATTGGCGATCTGATCGCACGGATAAGTTCATATGATGTTTTTGAGTTAGTATGCATGTTTGGGTAGGAGCCTCGAGGGCTCAGGTGATTTTCGGGTAGGTTCCAGTCAGGAAAAACACTGTTGTTGCATCAGTTCTGCTATAATCCCACCTGCGACTCAAGCTCCACAGGTGCGGTCCAGCCTCTCGCAAATGCGGATAAACTTTCGCAAAAGCGGTTCGGCATGAGCGTATCTCCTCTCGCAGAAGCGGCCCCAATGGGCCTAATTGTTTTTGCAGAAGCGGTCAATTTTTCGCACGTGCGATTTCGCAAATGTGAACCAAGCACCGCAGGTGCAAAAGTTGGGTAGTGGAGTCTTTTAAAATAAAACTTCAGCGTTTTCTCTTTGAAATTTTCACAAAAATAGAAGGCCTAGGGAGATTTTCTCAAGAGATTTTCTTCCCAAATTATTAGTAAGTGTCCATTAACTGATTTCTTTCAATTCTCTAATGATTTTCATCAACTTTTATCTAAAATCCTAGGCTTTTAATGGTAGAAAATTAGGGATTTGGGTAGAGTTAGGGCTTTTTGATTAATTGGGATTTAGACCTCATTTTCGGGTCGAATTTCAGAACTTATTGCATATTTGGGTGAGTGAGTGATCGGAGTTTGGTCCGAACCTCGAGTTTCGACAAAGCGGGCCCGGGGTTGATTTTTGACTTTTTGGGGAAAATGATAGAAAACCTATAATTTAGCCTTGGGATTGGATTATTTAGCATTTATTGATGTTGTTAAATTAATTTGAATTAGATACAAGTAATTCTGAGGTGAATTGTAAAGGAAAGCGGTATTTGAGGCTTGAGTTGGCCGTGGAAGTTTGAGGTAAGTGTTTGGTCTAACCTTAGATTGAGGGATTAGGAGTCAAGTCCTATTTTCTATGTGTTATTCGTTGTGTACGACGTATAGCCAAGGTGAGAGTACCTATACATCGTTGTCAAGCATGCCCGCGAGTCTTAAATTGAAGCTGTTGTGTTCTTAGTAAGTACTACAAATGCCTAAGTTGTTGATTCTCTGTGTTGAGTAAGAATTATGAATATTTTCGTGAAAATTGCTTATGGTTGAGTATTGGTTATAGTTGAGGTTTCTTTTGTGAATCTGAATGTTGGAACAAGTTTGGTTATAGCTGATTCCCTAGCCGGGATGTACTTACTTCTTACTATCGATTCCCTTGCCGGGATATTATTGTTCCCTTGTTGCTTCCTTGTCGGGACTCTTTTGTGATTGTTGTTGAATTGTATATTGGGATCGGGTTGCACGCCGCAACAATATTATATTTGGATCCGGTTGCATGCCGCAACAATACTATATTTAGATCGGGTTTTACGCTGCAACAATACTATATTTGGATCGGATTGCACGCCGCAACAGTGATATATGATATGGATCGTGTTGCACGCCGCAACAGTATTTTAATGATTTGGATCGGGTTGCGTGCCGCAACAATAAAGGATAAAAGTGGTTATTTGATTTGTTACGATTTTCTTATTCTTTCTGCTTCGAATTTTAAATCTGTTCTTTATGATTTTCTCCTGAGTTTCTATTGGTAAACGATATTCCCCCGCAACATGTTTCCCCCTCCCATTCTTAGCTATACATTCTTGCTTTTATTTTTCTGCTGTATATGATATAACTGCATAAGTTTATTTAGTAGTCTTGTCGTAGCCTCGTCACTATTTCATCGGGGTTAGGCTAGGCACTTACCAACACATGGGGTCGGTTATGCTGATACTACACTTTGCACTGTGTGCAGATCCCGGAGCAGCAACTTTCGGACCATAGCTTTTGGTGGCTGCCTTCAGTCTAGTCGGATACTTCGAGGTAGTCCGGCAGGCATCTGTAGGCCTTGGCATCTTCTTCTATCCTTTTAGTCTGTTTGTTTTATTGCTTTTCAGAGACAGTGTTATAATAAATCTTTCAGACTCTTGTTTGTAGTATTCCTAGACAGTCTGAGGAATTGTGACACCAGTCTTGGGTAGTTATTGTATGGATTGATATTGGCATTTTCTTAAACTATTATATTTCAGTCTTCCGCTAATTAGATTTCCACTGTTTACCAATTGTTGGTTATTAATTGAAAAAGGACAAAAATGGAAAAGAGGTAAATAATTCAAATGGTCAGCTTGCCTAGATTTCACTAGTAGGCACCATCACGACTGCCGATGGTGGAAAATATGGGTCGTGACAAGTTGGTGTCAGAGCTCTAGGTTACACGGGTCTCATAATTCACAAACAAGATTAGTACAGTCTGAGGGATCGATACGAAGACGTTTGCATTTATGCCCCAGAGGATACAGAGTTAGGAAAAAATTCACATTTATTCTTTCTTGTTGTGCGGTTTGGTTTCTCAATGCTAATTGAATTTTTACTCTGTTCTTTCGCAGATGGCGAGAACACATGCTTCCTCATCCACTGATCAGCAGCCCGAGACCCCAGAAGCAGCTCCCACGAGGGGTAGAGAGCAAGGTCAAGGCCGTGCTAAAGGCCGAGGTAGGGGCAGAGTTCATCCTAGAGCAGCAGCACTAGCGGCGGAGCCTCAGGTTGAGTATGATGATGAGGTTCTGGCCCAGGCAGATCCAGTAGGCCCAACTCAGGTCCTAGAGGGATTCATTGCTACCCCAATACTCCAGGATGCTCTGGTCCGTCTAGTGGGCCTTATGGAGAGTGTCACCTGGTTGGAGGAGGAGCCCAGACTCTTGCTACTCGCACTCCGGAGCAGATGGATCCCTAGTTTCAGACTCCAGCAGCTCAGCCAGTTGGAGCAGTTCAGCCGGGTGTGGTAGCTCTGACCGGTGATGGAGCAGCTATGTCTGCCGATGCTTTGTGGAGATTGAACAGGTTCACCAAGCTCTTCACTACTACTTTCAGCGGTGCATCTTCTGAGGATCCCCAGGATTATCTACATAGCTGTCATGAAGTTCTCAGGAACATGGGGATAGTGGAGACCAATGGGGTCGAATTTGCTACTTTTCGCTTGTCTGGATCTGCCAAGACTTGGTGGAGAGATTATTGTTTGGATAGACCAGCCGGATCACCAGCTTTGACTTGGGAGCAGTTTACTCAGCTATTTCTGGAGAATTTTCTCCCTATTACTCAGAGAGAGATCTATCGGAGATAGTTTGAGTGTATCCAGTAGGGTTCTATGACTGTTACTCAATACGAGACCAGATTCATCGACTTGCCCCGTCATGCTCTTATCATACTTCCCACCGATAGGGAGAGGGTGAGGAGGTTCATTGAGGGGCTCATTCAGCCTATTCGACTTCAGATGGCTAAGGAGATGGGGAGTGAGATTTCTTTTCAGGAGGCAGCCAATATAGCCAGGAGAGTTGAAATGGTTATATCGCAGGGGGGTGGTCAGGTGTCTGACAAGAGGCCTCGTCATTCAGGCTGATTTAGTGGTGCCTCGTTTGGAGGTAGGGATTTGTATGGTAGAGCCATCCTCCTAGGCCTTTTCAGTCAGCATTTCAAGTTTCTCACGGTGCTTTAGGTGGCCGTAGTTCTCATATGCAATATTTTGATCAGCAGTCCTATAGTGCACACCAGCTCCTATCAGTGCACCGCCGCTCCAAAGTTTTTGGGGTGGTCATTTAGGTTGCCAAGGTCAGTCTCAGTTTCCTCAGTCTTAGCACTCAGGTGGATGCTTTGAGTGCGGTGAGTATGGTCATGTCCGGAGGGTTTGTCCGAGACTAGTAGGTATTTAGTCGCAGCAGCAGGGTTCCCTGCTATAGTTCAGGCGCCAGGTGTTCCACCGCCCGCTTCACCAGCTTGGGGTGGGGGTAGAGGTGCTAGAGGTGGAGGTAAAGGTATTAGAGGTGGAAGTCAGGCTGTGAGAGGTGGAGTCCAGCCAGCAACAGGCCATCCTAGAGATGTAGTTTAGGATGGTGGGGCCCAGCCCCGATGTTATGCTCTTCCAGCCAGGCCTGAGGCTGAGGCTTCTGATGCAGTTATCACAGGTACTGTTCTGGTTTGTAGCAATGATGATTCATTTTTATTTGATCTAGGATCTATATACTCCTATGTGATATCTTATTTTTCACTGTACCTGGTCATGCCTAGTGATTCTTTGGGTGCTCCTGTTTATGTGTCTACATCGGTGGGTGATTTTATTGTGATAGATCATGTCCATCGTTCTTGTATAGTTGTGATTGGGGATCTTGAGACCCAAGTAGACTTGTTACTTCTAGACTTGGTTGATTTTGATGTCATATTATGGATGGACTGGTTTTCACCATACCACGCTATCTTGGACTACCATGCCAAGACGGTGACCTTAGCCTTGCCAGGTTTACCTCATTTTGAGTGGAGAGGGACTTCTGGTCATTCTACCCGTAGAATTATCTCATATATGAAATCTCGGCGAATGATCGAGAAGGGGTATTTGGCCTATTTGGCATATGGTCGTGATTCTAGTGTCGAGGTTCCTTCTATTGATTCTGTGCCCGCTGTTCGTGAGTTTCCTATGGTATTCCCTTCAGACCTGCCTGGTATGCCACCCCATAGGTATATTGACTTCTGCACTGATTTGGCTCCGGGCACTCAGCCCATTTCTATTCCACTGTATCGTATGGCACTGCCTGAGTTGAAAGAATTGAAGGAGCAGTTGCAAGACTTGCTTGAGAAAGGCTTCATTAGACCTAGTGTCTCGCCTTGAGGTGCGCCAGTGTTGTTAGTTAAAAAGAAGGATGGATCGATGCGAGTGTGTATAGATTACCGGCAGTTGGACAAGGTTACAATCAAGAATAAGTATCTATTGCCGAGGATTGATGATTTGTTTGATCAGCTTCAGGGTGCCCAAGGTATTTTCGAAGATCGACTTGAGATCTGGCTACCATCAGTTGAGGATTAGGGCATCCGATATTCCTAAGATAGCTTTTCGCACTCGGTACGGGCATTATGAGTTCTTGGTGATGTCATTTGGATTGACCAATGCCCCAACATCTTTTATGGATTTGATGAACCGAGTGTTCAGGCCTTACTTGGATTCATTCGTGATAGTCTTCATTAATGATATTTTGATTTATTCCCGCAGCCGGGAGGAGCATGAGCAACATTTGAGATTTGTCCTTCAGACTTTAAGAGATGGTCAGTTGTATGCTAAGTTTTTGAAGTGCGAGTTTTGGTTGGGTTCAGTTGCTTTCTTGGGTCATGTTGTTTCAGCACAGGGTATTCAGGTAGATCCGAAGGAGATTGAGGCAGTGGAGGGCTGGCCTAGACTCACATCAGCTACAAAAATCCGTAGTTTCTTGAGTTTGACAGGTTATTATCGTCTGTTTGTGGAGGGGTTTTCATCAATTGCAGCCCCGATGACCAGGTTGACCCAGAAGGGTGTCCAGTTCAGGTAGTCAGACGAGTGTGAGGCGAGCTTTCAGAAGCTCAAGACAGCTTTGACTACGGCGCCAATGTTGGTTTTGCCCACAGGTTCAGGGCCATATACAATTTATTGTGACGCATCTCGTATTGGACTTGATGCAATGTTGATGCAGGATGGCAAGGTCATTGCCTATGCTTCGCGGCAGTTGAAGATTCATTAGAAAAACTATCTGTTTCATGATTTGGAGTTAGTAGCTATTGTTCACTTGTTGAAGATCTGGAGGCATTATCTATATAGCGTGTCATGTGAAGTGTTCACGGATCACAAGAGTTTGCAATACTCGTTCAAGCAGAAGGAGTTGAATTTGAGGCAGAGGAGGTGGTGTCACGACCCCGATTCGCCCTCCATGAACAATCGTGACGGCACCTAGACCCAACGACTAGGTAAGCCTAACAAATGTAGAATATAAACAAAAACTTGCGGAATAAAGTAAACAAAAGCCAAAAAGATAACTGGATGAAACAATATTTAAGATGCTGCTCGGCATATACAACACACCTCCTCAGAATCTAATGCACTATCCCAAAACCCGAAAACTCATGGAACCACAAGCATTTGAATATCTAACAGTGTCTAACTCCAGAATATCTGACAAGAAAGAAATACAGAAGGGAAAATGTTTAAAAGCAAGAATAGAAAGGGACTTCTCGGTCTACGAACGCAGCAGAAGTACCTCGAAGTCTCTAGAGCAATCGCCTCGCCTCATGGGTGATAGGACTGGGTAGAAGTACCTGGATCTGCACATGAAAAGCATGTACACCACAACAGTACTCAATAAGTGCCAATCCTAATCTCGGTTGTGTAGTGATGAGGAAGGTCAGGGCCCTACTGAGGTTAAATAAAAGATATAATTCAACAGTGTAGAACAGAAAGCAATATAAGTATGTACAATAGTAAAAGCAACACAGATATAAAGAACAACAACAACTACACAGGAACAATGTAAACACCGAAGGAAAATACAGCTCAAACTCCAATAATATCAACCGGGGATCTTACAGGATACCGTCCTTAAGTCCCAAATACACATATCCAATAAGTCTCTCGGGATACCGTCCCGTAGTCCAGCTCATAGTACTAGGGGATCTACCGGAATCCCGTTCCGTAGTCCCAAACATAAATACCCAGTACTGGGAGAATCTACCGGGTGCATTACCGTAGTTCCATATAACTGTGCAGGGGGATCTACTGGAATCCCACATCCGTAGTCCCAAATGTAAACAGAAAAGGGGGGACCTACCGGAATCCCACATCCGTATTCCTAATATAAATACACAGCAACAACAGGAGAAATGCTCAGAAATATCAAAATTCATATTAAGGCAAATAAATAGTCTAGCCTAGCATGCTGCACAGAATTCAGGTAAAGCAGTTAAACGAATAGGGAAATTTAATCACTTAGACATGCTTCTCCTAAGCTAACGCAGGCTTAAATAGTTCTATCAATAAACATGAAAGAAACATACTAGTAGTACTTAATGAAAACCGGATTTCCAGCAATTAGCACAAGTACGCACTCGCCACCTTATGTACAAGGCATTTCAATTATCAAATATACAAATTCCTAAGGGAATAGTCCCCCATACAAGGTTAGGCAAGTCACTTACCTCGATCAAGCTCAAATCAACCCGAAAGCATGCTCTTGCCACGAGTATTCGACTCCAAATGTCCCAAATCTATTCAATTCAATTGCACATTGTAAATAACACTTCAAATAACTGATTCTATAATTAAATTCTAAGCTAATATGTAAATTTAGGTAAAATAACCAAAATGCCCCTCGGGCCCACACCTCGGAATCGGGTAAACCTTATATTTTTAGAATCCTCATACCCTCACGAGTTCATGCATACCAAAAATACTGAAATCAGAGCCCAAATTACCCCTCAAATTTTCATTTAAAGATCTCCAATACTATGCCCTAGTTTCCCCAAATTTTCACCCTTAATTTCCATAATTCTAGCTCTAATCCGTGATATAATAGCATAGGAACGAGTTTTAGGTCCAAATTCCTTACCTCAATGAAGTTCCCTTGAAATCCCTCCTTCAAATCGTTCCAAAAGCTCCCAAGCCGAGATAAAAATGGTGAAATAAACCCCAAAGTCGTGGAACCCCTTTTAAAATAATCTGCCCAGCAGTTTCTGCATTTGCGGCCTTGGGACCGCTTCTGCGGTCCTGCATATGCGGAACAATGCATCTGCGACTTACACTTAAGGACCAATTTCTGCACCTGCGATTAGCCATTCGCAGGTGCAGTACCGCTTCTGCGGTGAACAACCCGCATTTGTGGAACCTGCTACTTCTCCACAATCTGCTTCTATGATTGCTGAGATGCATCTGCGGCGCCGCTTCTGTGGAAACCAACTGTAGGTGCGGTTATGACAGCACCAGCAGCTGAAGTTGCAACTTAAACTCCAAAATTTCCTCCGTCAACCACCTGAAATCATCCCGAGGCCCCCGGGACCTCAACCAAAGGCACCAAAAAGTCTAATACCACTCCCCAAATTTGTACCAATCCTTTAAACACCTAAAACAACATTGAAACCTCAAATTAACCATGGATTTAAGCCTAAGAACTCCAAAATTCTCAAAAATATGCTTTCGATCAAAAAATCTATCAAACCTCTTCCGAATGACTTGAAAATTTGCACACACATCACATTCAACACTACGGAGCTACTCCAACTTTTGGAATTCCATTCTAACCCACGGATCATAATCTCACTATCGAACTGGAAACTTCAAAATCTGACCTTTCGGCATTTCGAGCCTAAATTAGCTACGGACTGCCTCCGAACATGCTCCTAAACCCGAAATCACCTAATGGAGCTAACGGAACCATCAAATTTCCATTCCGAGTTTGTCTTCACACTGTTCTAACTATGGTCAACTTTCTAACACTTAAACTCTCATTTAGGGACTAAGTGTCCCAAAACTCTCTGAAACTTAAAAACGAACATCCCGACAAATCAAAATAGCAAAATTAAACATGAGGAAAGTAGTTAATAGGGTATTGGGGTATTAATTCTTAAGATGACCGGCTGGGTCATCACAGGTGGTTGGAGTTGTTGAAAGACTATGATATCACCATCTTATATCATCCAGGAAAGGCCAATGTGGTGGCCGATGCTTTGTGTAGAAGTCATCCAGTATGGAAAGTCTTGCATATATTCCGGTCGGGGAGAGGCTTCTTGCTTTGGATGTTCAGACTTTTGCCAATCAGTTTGTGAGGTTGGATGTTTTCGAGCCCAATCACGTCTTAGCTTGCACATTCGCTCGTTCTTCATTATTGGAGCGTATCCAAGATCTTATTTATGTGTCCTTAGAGACACGGTGCAACACAGAGGATCCAAGCAGGTTACCTTAGGGGATGATAGAGTTTTGAGGCTGCAGGGTCATGTTTGTGTGCCTAATGTGGATGGGCTCCGAGGGTTGATTTTAGTGGAGGCCCATAGTTCCCGGTACTCTACTCATCCGGGTGCTGCTAAGATGTATCAGGATTTGCGACAGCATTATTGGTGGAGAAAGATGAAGAAGTATATTGTTGCATATGTGGCTCGGTGTTTGAAATATCAGCAAGTGAAGTACGAGCATCGGAGATCTGGTGGTTTGTTTAAGAGGATTGATCTTCCCGAGTGGATATGGGAGTGTATCACTATGGACTTTGTTGTTGGGATCCCATTGACTCAGAGGAAGTTCGATGCAATGTGGGTTATTGTTGATAGGCTGACCGAGTCAGCGTATTTTATTTCAGTGGCAGTCTCATATTCTTTTGAGAGGTTAGCTGAGATCTCTATTCGGGATATTGTTTGTCTTCATGGTGTAATCGTGTCTATCATTTCTGATCTAGACACATAGTTTACCTCGCAATTTTGGAGAGCAATTCAGTTGAGTTGGGCATACGGGTCGAGTTGAGCACAACATTCCATCCTCAGACGGACGGGCAGTCCGAGTGTACTATTCAAATTTTGGAGTATATGCTACGAGCTTGTGTCATTGACTTTGGAGGCTCGTGGGATTAGTTTTTACCTTTAGTAGAGTTTGCCTATAACAACATCTACCAGTCGAGTATCCAGATGGCTCCTTAAGAGGATTTGTATGGTTGGTAGTGTCGATCACCGGTTGGATGGTTTGAGTCGGTAGAGGCTCGGTTGTTGGGTATAGATCTAGTACAAGATACCTTGGACAAGGTCAGTATCTTTCAGGATAGGCTTCGTACAGCTCAGTCCAGGCAAAAGAGTAGTGCCGACCGTAAGATTCGAGATGTGGTATTCATGGTTAGCGAGCGGGTGTTGCTTCAAGTGTCGCCTATGAAGGGCGTGATGAGATTTGGAAAGAAGGGCAAGCTTAACCCTAGGTTCATTGGCCCGTTTGAGATTCTTGATCGAGTGGGAGAGGTGACTTACAGAATTGTGTTGCCACCGAGCTTATCAGCCGTGCATCTAGTGTTTTATGTTTCCATGCTTCGGAAGTATCACGATGATCTATCCGACTTGTTAGATTTTAGCACTGTCCAGTTGGACAAGGACTTTTCCTATGAGGATGAGACGGTAGCTATTCTAGACCGGCAGGTTCGTCAGTTGAGACTCAAGAGTTTTCCTTCTGTTCATGTTCAATGGAGAGGTCAACCTGCCGAGGCATCAACCTGGGAGTCCGAGTCCGATATGCGGAGTCTTTATCCCCATCTTTTCCTCGACTCAGGTACTACCTTCTTATGTCCGTTTGAGGACGAGCAATTATTTTAGAGGTGGAGAATGCTACGACCCAAAAGGTCATCGCTTGTTTTAGAAATTAATTCCGTGTTACGAGGCCTTAAAAACCTCTATCTATATCACCTCTATTTGCATGCACAGTCCGGGTGCGTAGGTGGAAAGCCATTACGTGAAAATCTGTGAAAAATGATGAAATTTGCCTTTAAATTGAATTTAGGTTGACTTTGGTCAATATTTTGGGTAAACGGATCCGGACCCATGATTTGACGATCCCAGAGGGTCCATAGGAAAATATGGAACTTAGACATATGCTTAGAATTGAATTCCGAGGTCCCAAGCCCGAGAAATGAATTTTTAAAGAAAATTGTTTTCTAGAATATATATAATAGTTTTTAGAAATGAAAAATGTTTGGAAGTTGATGGTATTGGGCTCGTATTTTGGTTCTGGAGCCCGATACAGGTCTTATATGTGATTTAAGTCAAGCTTGTAAAATTTGGTAAGAAACGGACTTGAAATGACGTGAATCAGACCCTCGATTGTGAAATTTGGAACTTAAGTGTTCTTGAGATTTCTTCTTTGATTTTAATGATATTGTTAAAGGTGTTATATTGGCGATTTGATCGCACGGATAATTTCATATGATGTTTTTGAGTTAGTATGCAAGTTTGGATTGGAGCCCCGAGGGCTCGGGTGAGTTTCGGGGTGTTTAGAATTAGGAAAAACATTAATGTTGCATCAGTTCATGTGTAACCGCACCTGTGAGTCAAGCACCGCAAGTGAAAGCTCGCAGGTGCGGTCCAGCCTCTCGCATATACGGACAAACTTCCGTAGAAGCAGTTCCGCATGAGCGGATATCCTCTCACAGAAGCGGCCCCAGCGGGCCTAATCATTTCCGCAGAAGTGGTCAATTTTCCGCACGTGCAATTTCGCAGGTGCGACCTAAGCACCGCAGGTGCGAGAGTCGGGTAGTGGAGTCTTTTAAAATAAAACTTCAGCGTTTTCTCTTTGAAATTTTCACAAAAATAGAAGGCCTAGGGCGATTTTCTCAAGAAAGTTTCTTCCCAAATCATCAGTAAGTATCCATTAACTGATTTTTTTCAACTCTCTAATGTCTTTCATCAACATTTATCTAAAATCCTATGGTTTTAATGGTAGAAAATTAAGGATTTGGGTAGAGTTAGTTCTTTTTGATTAATTGGGATTTAGACCTCGTTTTGGGGTCGAATTTTGAAGCTTATTGCATATTTGGGCTCGTGGGTGAGTGGATGATCGGGTTTTGGTCTGAACATCAAGTTTCGACCAAGCGGGCCCAGGGTCGATTTTTGACCTTTTGGGGAAAAGGATAGAAAACCTATAATTTAGCCTTGGGATTGGATTATTTAGCATTTTTTGATGTTGTTAAATTAATTTGAATTAGATACAAGTAATTCAGAGGCGAATTCTAAAGGAAAAGCGGTGTTTGAGGCTTGAGTTGGCCGTGGAAGTTTGATGTAAGTATTTGGTCCAACCTTAGCTTGAGGGATTAGGAGTCGATTACATATAGGCATGGTAACGAGTATATATACATAATTGTAAAGAATGCCCGTGAGTCTTAAATTGAAGTAGTCATGTTCTTAGTAAGTACTACAAATGCCTAAGTTATTGATTCTCTATGGTGAGTAAGAATTACGAATATTCTCGTGGAAGGTTCTTATGGTTAAGTATTGGTGCTAGTTGAGGTTTCTTTTGTGAAGTTGAATGTTGGAACAAGTTTGGTTATAGCTAATTCCCTTGTCGGGACGTACTTACTTCTTACTGTCTATTCCCTTGCCGGGATATTATTGTTCCCTTGTTGCTCCCTTGTCGGGACTCTTTTGTGATTTGTGTTGAATTGTATATTGGGATCGGGTTGCATGCAACAATAATATTATATTTGGATCGGGTTGCACGCCGCAACAATACTATATTTAGATCGGATTGCATGCCGCAACAATATTATATTTGAATCAGGTTGCATGCCGCAAAAGTGATATATGATATGGATCTGGTTGCACGCCACAGCAGTATTCTTATGATTTGGATCGGGTTGCACGCCGCAACAATAAAGGATAAAAGTGGTTATTTGATTTGTTGCGGTTTCCTTATTCTTTTTGCTGGGAATTTTAAATTTGTTCTTTATGCTTTTCTCCTGAGTTACTATCGGTAAATGATATTCCACCACAACATGTTTCCCCTCCCATCCTTAGCTGTACATTCATGCTTTTATTTTTTCGTTGTACATGATATAACTGCTATTGATGGGCTATAATTACGTATTTTAGTCGCTTATTACACTCAAATTTACTGCACTTTGATTGAGTTTGAGCTTTAATCTCTACTGTCTTGCACTAACTATGTGTTTTATGACTTGTAGGAGTGATTTCGAGCTATATATATGTTATAGAATGAATTCAAATGATTTGGAGCTTTGAATTCTGAGTAAAAGCTCAAGGAATTAAGCCGAAATCGTGTTTGGGGGTCAACGGATGATAGTTAGAGCGAACGAAGAATTGAGTAGGTATATTGCGCACTGTCTAGTAAAATAAACATAACCTTTTTCTCAAAACTTCATTTGGGCTCCACAATATATGGTTGGAAAGCTAACTCAAATGACTACAACTTTCATGTTTTACGTTTTTCCAAATTCCAAACAGAACGGGGCGTAACTGCGGTAGGACCGCGGCAGAACACTGCTGCAAATTCTGAAGGCCAATCTGGCCGCGGTCCTGGCGTAACCACAGTAGGACCGCGGCAGGACGCGTAAACTTCAGGGACCAAAGTAAAAATACGGGATTTTAAGCCCTAAACTCTACATTAAACGAAGGAGGTTGGCCAAGAAAGGGGGGAGGCCACTTTGGTGATATCTAACACACTTTGAAGGAGAATTCACGGGAGGGAACACACACTACGTTTGGAGGAGGCTTCTAACTAGTTTTTCTTCTCTTCTCTTCCTTTAATTTCATAGTTTATTAGTTCTAGAGTTTTGGGTGCTACATGAACGTTGTAGTTGAGGCTTGAATTGTTCTTATTATTTTATCATATTTGTTTATTTATTCAATCTTGCGCTTAATTATTTGATTGCTTGATCACCAATTGAATACTATCTACGAATCTAGGATTGAACTCGGGAGAGGGATTTCTAGATTGCATATAAGATTGAGTAGAGCAAGATCTTAACTCTTAGGGGAAGCGGATTTTCGGTTAGGATATGAATATACCTAATCGCTTTGCTTGGTTATTATACGAAAATTATAAATGTGTTCTTGTTAATCCTAATTCCATAGGAATGTAGGCGTTAGGTTAGCTTGAATAGGCGAGTTGTACTTCGGGAGAAGGCTACGAGCAATATTAACCCTGCCAACTAATAAACCAGATAAATTAATTAGACGATTTAAGTGGAAATCTCAACGGGATTGTTAGCTAACCCATAGCTCTAGAATATTCACTCACATTGGATTCGGCTTTAAGTTTGTCGTTGTTTTCTTTAATCTCTTAATTTGTTACTCTAGATTAATTGTAGTTAAATATTCATACTTTAGGAATCGATTGAATAGATAAATGTTTTGGTTTATTTTACTTGATAGTTAATCACAAGTTTCTGTGGGTACGATATCTAGACGTACAATCCTATATTACTTGTCGACCACATATACTTGCGTGTGCGTTTGGGAGCAACAAATTTTTGGCGCCGTTGCCGGGGACTTGGAAATCAACTATTTTACTAGATTAGATTTTTACTTTTTTTTATCTATTTAAGTTTTTAATTTTGTCTTGTGTAGTTAGTATTTTATATATATATATATATATATATATATATATATATATATATATATGGCAGCTTTGAACGAAAAGTGGTGGGATAATAAGTATTCTTGCTTTTGTGATCCTTGTTCATATTGCAAAGGACCTCACTTGTGGCAATATTTCAAAAATATTCCCAATACCGAGTTGTGTGCACCATCTCCACCTTGTACTATTTGTGATGGAAATTGGAATAATTGTCCTAAGTGTTGTTATCCTACTCTGATCCCTTCTTATGTTGATCCTAATAATTCTTGTGAGGTTGACAGGAGTAATGAATTGGATGATGTTGAACACGATGTTCACATTCTTGATATGCACGGAAATTTATTAGAGGAATTTGGAGGTTTTGCGTGAGAAAATTATGAATGAGATGCAACAATTTATAGAAGGAAGGACTGAACTGGGACAAGAAATCGATCAATTTGGAAGTTCTATTCACGACTTAAAGGCTCAATTGAGTGCAAAAGTTGATGAGTGTATCTCCCAACAATTTATTGATGAGTTGTATTAAGCTGAAAAAGATCTTCTAGGCCAAATTGAGGAGTTAAAAACGTGAATACCAAGCATTAGACCATGCTTTTGTTGATGTTGCCGAGGTTGAAGAGTGCAAAATTGAGGATGTCAAAAATAATGCAATTTTGGAGTTAGAGCGTATTGGACCTCATTCTAAACACTTTTCAACATTGTGGTTGGTTGGTGACATGGAAATTGATCCATTCGAGCATATGGAGGATTCAATAGATGAGGACAAAGTATTTATATTCTGAAATTTGTCACACCAAAAAGACAAAACGACATCCCTCACTTAAAAGCCAAGAAGTGCAAGATACGATATCTATTGTTTGGTTCCTTTATTTTTATACCATCGCCCCAGGAACATGACAGAAAAATTGATGCAAAATTGGGGGTGCAATTCATATATTCAAAGTGGAAGGAAAAGTGGTAAAAGTGATGGCGTCATGCCGCGACGTTAAATCAAGCGCTTGTTGGAAGGCAACCCAATTTTATTTTTCTTTCTTACTTTTGCTTAATTTTTGTAGTGTTGTTTTTGTATTTTGTAGGAGTACGAGCATAGAATCAAAGCCAACAGGCATGTGTAATAGCGAGCAGCTGGTTGAAACTAAGTGTGAGGTACCCGCACAAGGTATCATAACTGGGAGAAGTCTGAGTATCCCGTGAACTGTGAATTCTTCAGCCTTTGGCCTACCAGGGAGTTTCTTTTACCCTCTTGTTATGTTCAGTGTACATTGACGACATTGCACAATTTTAAGTGTGGGGTGAGGAGATTGTCTGGGTGATTTTCTGTGCTATCTTAGCTTAGTTGTAGTAGTTTTTTTTAAAAAAAAAAATCAGAAAATTGAGACTTTTCCCGACGAATTGATCTTTTAGACAATTTTCTTGAGGGATCAAAGTCCGATTAAAAATACCAAAAAGATTTTTTTTTATGATAGTTAGGTAGTATCACTTGGTTTTTCTTTGGGCGCCGGTTCTTTTCCAAGGATGTAGCTTGAACTAGGTACTTTAATTTTTTTTAGGAGTAGTTTAGGAAAGAAGCTGAGTCACCCTGAGATATTCATTGACATGGTTGATGCTGGCACATTAGGCTATAACATACATTTTGTTTTCCCGTGTACTTGGTTTGAATTGTGAAGCCTAAGTAAAGTAAATAGCGTATTTTGTGACGCCTTTTCTCAGCTTTTTGACTTGTAGGCTACATAGTGCAATATTGCTTAAATTTCTCAATAATGTGTGCTTGCTTGACTTAAGAGTTAAACAGAAACGTCTTGATTGAGTCATGTGCAACGTGTATGTTAGGATTTGTGATTTTCTGTGCTATCCTGTATAGTCTAGAATTTGCCCCGTGTGTTAATTGAAGCGAAATTGTAAGTTGTGCTAATCTAGGAGATGACGTAGGCATTTTCTTGCTTGATCATGGATGTGCTTGTCACATAAAAATAAAATTTTCCGTTGCTAGCCCCTTTGAGCCTATATACCTTTCTTTGGCACCCATATTACAAGCCATACCCTAGTTATGTTTTTAATTTGATATTGATTGAACCTGTACCTCCTAAGGCACTTAGTCGCTAAAAGAAGTAAGGATAGATATTGGGGAGCATCTTTTGAGTGGAACCATGGAAGGGCCCGTTGGTGAACTAAAATTGAAATTAAAGGTCACTAGCCGATGAACTTTATTGTATGGAGTGTGTGGAGAAAAGAAAAGAAAAATGATAGTGAATGTATATAGAAAAAATAAACACCTCCAATTCTTAATGATTTGTGCTAGTGAAAAATAGAGAAGTGCTTAATTGAAAAGAGGGCTATGTTGGTCGGTTGAGAAGAATATGAGCTTGAATTGTAAATGTAGTGTATTAAAGTGCTTAGGAGGATGAGTCACTATTTCTAAATATATGCTACACGTCCCTTAGCCTACATTACAACCTAAAAGTCCTAATTGATCCTAGATTTGGCTAGCTTAAATTAGTAGATATATACATTACGGGCAAGCTTATGGTATGACCATGTGATGCATATGAATTCTTTGTGAGAGTGAGTGAATTTTGTTTAATTGTGTGATGTCCTTAAATTATATTCAAAAGTATATTTGAATGTGTGGACCAATTTATACGCATTCTTTTGTTTGTTGGTGAGGGCACATGATCTCATGAATGGTGGGTAATGTTGTAAAATTTCTTGTTGGGTAAGTGCATGAATTGAGGGTGCTTAGTGGTTGCAAGTCGATTGTTGAGGTTGGACAATGACAAATAGGTTATTGGAATTTATGGAATTGAAATATTTTACTTGGGTATGCTTAAATGGGAAGAATGTGAAATTTTATGTGTTGATGCGTGTGTGCCGATATTGATTATAGTCTAGGATATAGTGTGTGGGTAAAAGTTAAAGTACTCCTCTATAATTGATACTTGTATGTAGTTGGGGGGTTTATTAGATAGTCCCATTGCTTGAGGACGAGCAAGAGTCTAATTGTGGGGTGTTGATGATGGGCTATAATTACATATTTTAGTCACTTATTACACTCAAATTTACTGCACTTTGATTGAGTTTGAGCTTTAATCTCTAGTGTCTTGCACTAACTGTGTGTTTTATGCCTTGTAGGAGTGATTTCGAGCTATATAGATGTTATGATCAATGAACAAGTCCAAGTAAGGTCTGAACACTCGGTTCATCAACTCCATAAATGCTGCTGGGGCATTGGTCAACGCAAATGACATGACCAAAAACTCATAATGCCCATACCGAGTGCGAAATGCTGTATTAGGGATATCAGACGCCCTAATCCTCAGTTGATGGTAGCCAGATCTCAAGTCTATCTTTGAAAACACCTTTTCACCCTGAAGCTGGTCAAACAAATCATCAATCCTCGGCAGTGGATACTTATTCTTTATCGTCACCTTGTTCAATTACCGGTAATCAATGCGCATCCTCATCGATCCATCCTTTTTCTTCATAAATAACATCGGCTCACCCCAAGGAGAAACACTAGGCCTAATAAAACCCTTCTCTAGAAAATCTTGCAACTAGTCCTTTAACTCTTCCAACTCTGGTGGGGCCATGCGATACGGCAGAATAGAAATGGGCTGCGTGCCTGGGCCAGATCAATACAGAAATTAATATCCCTGTCGGGCAGCATACTCGGCAGGTCTGAAGGAAAAACCTCAGGGAATTCTCGGACAATAGGAACAGAGTCAATAGAAGGAACCTCTGTACTGGAATCACGAACGTATGCCAGATAAGCTAAACACCCCTTCTCGACCATGCGTTGAGCCTTTACATATGAAATAACATTGCGGGTGGCATGTCCTGGGGTCCCTCTCCACTCCAATAGGGAAGCTCAATCCTCTGAAACAAACCACCAGGCCTCTGATGCTCATACTTGACCTTCTGACAGTTCAAACACCTAACCACATATGCAACAATATCTTTCTTCATCCTACGCCACCAATTATGCTGTCGCAAGTCCTGGTATAGCTTCGCAGCGCCTGGGTGAATAGAATACTGGGAACTATGGGCCTCCGCTAAGATCAACTCTCGAATCACATCAACATTGGGCACGCAAACTCGTCCCTGCAACCTTAAAACACCATCATCATCTAAGGTCACCTTTGTGGCACCCCCACGCTGCATCGTGTCTCTTAGGACACATAAATGTGGATCATCAAACTGCCGATCATGGATACGCTCCAATAATGAAGAACGAGCGACCGTGCAAGCTAACACTCTGCTAGGATCAACTGACCCTGGGTGCCCAACTCCTGCTGAACTGCTCGCCAGAAGTAAGGTAAACTGCGTACCCTGGTCCGAAATGATAAATGCCGGCACCCCATGAAGGCGAACAATCTCTCGGATGTAGATCTCAGCTAACCTCTCCGATAAATAAGCGGCTGCAACAGGAATAAAATGCGCTGACTTGGTCAGCCTATCAACAATGACACAAATCGCATCAAACTTCTTCCGAGTTAGTAGGTATTAGAGCTCTAGGTTCATAGGAGTCACAGAACACATGACAATTTATTAGAGTCTCGCTGATCAATAGAGAGACGTCTGTATTTATCTATGAGAGGCTATATAGCTGTTTAGGAAAAATCTTCATTTCATTTGAATTCCTTGTCGTGCGACATTTTTGACATCAATTCTAAACTTCTATCTTTTATTCTCTCACAGATGGTGAGGACACGTGCTACACAAGATGACCAGGCACCCGCGACCCCTGCTGCCTCCGTCAGAGGCCGAGACCGGGGTAGAGGTCGAGGACGAACACGCGGTACAGCCAGAGCACCTCCGCGAGGTACCGCCGAGGTACCACCAGCAGATTTAGCCGGAGTCCAGGCACCTGGCACACCTACAACTGCCACTACTACTCCAGCACTCCAGGAGACCCTGGCTCAGTTCATGAGCATGTACACCACCTTGGCTCAGGTAGGGTTGCTTCCCCTTACTGTAGCCACATCCCAGGCCGGGGGAGGAGCCCAGACTCCCGCCGTCCGCACGCCTGAGCAGCGAGTGCAGGTTGAGCAGGCCGCGAAGATTATTCCTGCACCGCCTGCAGCACCAGTTTAGCCCGAGGATGGGTCAGCTGCTTCAGAGGACGAGCAGCGTAGACTAGAGAGATTCAAGAAATATGATCCCATAGTGTTTAGTGGCCTAGCATCAGATGATGCCTCGGGATGATTTCGGGTGGTTAACAGAGAAAATTTCTAAGTGTTTTGCAGCAGCTGATATTTTTCTTTCTGGTATTTCCGCTTCTGCGATTTGGGAACTGCAGAAGCGGAGCCGCAGAAGCGGCCTTGGTCATCGCAGAAGCGAGATTGGCTTCCCCCTCAGGAACCGCAGAATCGGTCAATTTTCCGCATAAGAGGTATCGCTGGAGCGATTGTATATCTGCAGAAGCGAAATTTGGTCCCTTAAGTGAAAACCGCAGAAGCGATTGATTTTCCGCATAAGCGAGACCGCAGAAGTGGTCCCTTGTCTGCAAAAGCGGAAATGACTGTGCAGATATAGAAATTCGAGGGTTTTGATGTCATAAGTTAGAAAACTCAATTTGAGCTCGGGTAAAGGCGATTTTCAGAGGATTTTGAGTGAGCAATTGACCTCTGATTTGGGAGATTTTTATATGGTTAGACTCGTGAGAGTACGAGGGTTCTGAAAATATGAAAATTATTCGATTCCAAAATGTTGGCTTGAGGGGAGTTTTGGTCATTTTACCTATTTTCGTGCCCTAGCTTTAATTTTTATAGCGGAATCAGTTGTTTGCAATATTATTTACTATATGTAATTGAATTGAATAGATTTGGGCCATTTGGAGTCGGATACTCGTGGCAAAGGCGTGGTTTCTATTGATATTGAGCCGGTTCAAGGTAAGTGGCCTGTCTAACCTTGTGTGGGGGACCTTTCCCCTTAGGATTTTACTTGACATTTGAGTGCCTTGTGCGTGAGGTGACGAGCATGTAGTTGAGCCGATTGATGAAATCCCGATTTTTACTTAAGCTATGGAAACTTAGTTCTTATCCTTATTTGCCTTGTTCTATTTGGAGTTTTGACTTATGCTAGATTAGGAAAAGCATGTTTAGCTGGTTTGACTTCCTACTTGCATAAATTATTTTGACCGCACTACATGAAGCATGCTAGGCTAGTTCTATCTGTGTTTGTCTTTCGTACATTATTCCTTGGTTTTCTTCTGGCCGCGATTGCGCATTTACATTGGGATTCTGGTAGCTCCCCCCTTGTTTGTTTACTTTGGGTCTACAGGTTCGATTCCCGGGAGATCCCCCTGCATTTTTACTTTTGGACTACGGGACGGTATCCCGAGAGATTCCCCTGCGCTTTTACTTTGGGACTATGGGACGGTATCCCGGGAGACCCTCCTGCACATTGATGATTGGACTACGGGACAGTATCCCGGGAGATCCTTTGGTATTGGTACATGAGTTGGACTATGGGACGGTATCCTGGGAGACCCACTGGACAGTTGAGAAAAGGGCTACAGGACGGTATCCTGGGAGACCCTCATTGGTATCTTTGACATTGAGCTGTGTTTACTCTGTGTTTTACTCAATCTTTGTAGTTATTATTGCCTCGTTGACTTGCCTTATTACACTGTGTATCTATTATTTTTGTCAGATTTCCACACTGTTAATTATTGCTATTGTTATATTTTGCCTCAGTAGGGCCCTGACCTTCCTCGTCACTACCCAACCGATGTTAGGCTTGACACTTACTAAGTACCACTGTGGTATACTCATGCCCTTCCTGCGCATTTTTTCATGTGCAGATCATCCAGGTACCTCTACTCAGGTACACTATCAGTGAGGCAGGAGGATTTCGGAGACTTCAAGGTAGATCTGCTGCATCCGCAGACCGACGAGTCTCCCTCTTACTCTATCTTTAGTACTTAGTTTTCTCTTTTTCAGTTGTTAGATATTCTGGAGTTTTGGAGCCATACTATAGACTTTTCATGTGCAGATCATCCAGGTACCTCTACTCAGGCGCACTATCAGTGAGGCAGGAGGATTTTGGAGACTTCGAGGTAGATCTGCTGCATCCGCAGACTGACGAGTCTCCCTCTTACTCTATTTTTAGTACTTAGTTTTCTCTCTTTCGGTTGTTAGATATTCTGGAGTTTTGGAGCCATACTATAGACTTCTGTAGCCTGTGTTGCCCATGAGTTTTCGGGTTTTGGGAATTGTTTTAGATTTATGTAATCGAGTTGTACCTGCCAAGAGGCATTCAGCACAGTTTCCTGTAGATATTTAATTTGATTCTCTCCAGTTTTCCGCAATTATTATGTTTACGCAATAATAGGCTTACCTGGTCATGGGGACCAGGTGCTGTCATGACATGTTCATGGTTGGTGAACTAGGGACGTGACAAGTTGGTATCAGAGCTCTAGGTTCATAGGAGTCATGGAACACAGGCCAGTTTATTAGAGTCTCGCTGATCAGTACGGAGACGTCTGTATTTATCTACGAGAGGCCATGTAACTGTTTAGGAAAAATCTTCATTTCATTTGAATTCCTTGTCGTGCGATATTTTTGACATCAATTCTAAACTTCTGTCTTCTATTCTTTCACAAATGGTGAGGACACGTGCTATACGAGATGATAGGGAACCTGCGCCCCTGCTGCTGCCGTCAGAGGCCGGGGCCGGGGCTGGGGCCGAGGCCGGGGTAGAGGTCGAGGAAGCACACGCGGTGCAGCCAGAGCACCTGCGCGAGCTGCCGCCGAGGTACCACCAGCAGATTAGGCCGGAGCCCAAGCACCTGGAACACCTACTACTGCCACTACAACTCCAGCACTCCAGGAGACCCTGGCTCAGTTCATGAGCATGTACACCACCTTGGCTCAGGCAGGGTTGCTTCCCCTTGCTGCAGTCACATCCCAGGCCAGGGGAGGAGCCCAGACTCCCGCCGTTCGCACTCCTGAGCAGCGAGTGCAGGTTGAGCAGGCCCTAGAGATTATTTCTGCACCGCCTGCAGCACCAGTTCAGCCCGAGGATGGGTCAACTGCTTCAGAGGACGAGCAACGTAGACTAGAGAGATTCAAGAAATATGATCCCCCAGTGTTTAGTGGCTTAGTATCAGATGATGCCTTGGGATGATTTCGGGTGGTTAAAGGAGAAAATTTCTAAGTGTTGCAGCAGCTGGTATTTTTCTTTATGATATTTTCACTTCTGCGGTTTGGGAACCGCAGAAGAGGCCTTGGTCATCGCAGAAGCGAGATTGGCTTCCCCCTCAGGAACCGCAGAAGCAGTCAATTTTTTGCATAAGCGGTACCACTGGAGCGGTTGTATATCCGCATAAGCGGAATTTGGTCCCTTAAGTGAAAACTGCAGAAGCGGTTGATTTTTCGCATAAGCGGGATCGCATAAGCGGGATCGCATAAGCGGTCCCTTGTCCACAGAAGTGGAAATGACTGTGCAGATATAGAAATTCGAGGGTTTTGATTTCATAAGTTGGAAAACTCAATTTGAGCTCGAGTAAAGGCGATTTTCAGAGGGTTTTGAGTGAGCAATTGACCTCCGATTTGGGAGATTTTTATATGGTTAGACTCGTGAGAGTACGAGGGTTTTGAAAATGTGAAAATTATTCGATTCAGAAATGTTGGCTTGAGGAGCGTTTTAGTCATTTTACCTATTTTCGCTCCCTAGCTTTAATTTTTATAGCGAAATCAGTTGTTTGCAATATTATTTACGATATGTAATTGAATTGAATAGATTTGGGCCATTTGGAGTCGGATACTCGTGGAAAAGGCGTGGTTTCTATTTATATTGAGCCGGTTCGAGGTAAGTGGCTTGTAAAACCTTGTGTGGGGGACCTTTCCCCTTAGGATTTTACTTGATATTTGAGTGCCTTGTGCGTGAGGTGACGAGCACGTACTTGAGCCGATTGATGAAATCTCGGTTTTTACTTAAGCTATGGAAACTTAGTTCTTATACTTATTTGCCTTGTTCTATTTGGAGTTATGACTTATGCCAGATTAGGAAAAGCATGTTTAGCTGATTTGACTACGTACTTGCTTAAATTATTTTGACTGCACTACGTGAAACATTCTAGGCTAGTTCTATTTGTGTTTGTCTTTCGTACCTTATTCCTTGGTTTGTTTCTGGCCGTGATTGCGCATTTACATTGGGACTAAGGATGTAGGATTTCGGTAGCTCCCCCCCCCTCTTGTTTATTTACTTTGGGACTATGGCTTCGATTCCTGGGAGATCCCCCTGCACTTTTACTTTTGGACTACGGGACGGTATCCCGGGAGATCCCCCTGCACTTTTACTTTGGGACTACGGGACGGTATCCCGGGAGATCCCCCTGCACATTGATGATTGGACTACGGGATGGTATCCCGGGAGATCCGTTGGTGTTGGTACGTGAGTTGGACTACGGGACGGTATCCCGGGAGACCCACTGGACAGTTGAGAAAAGGGCTGCAGGACGGTATCCTGCGAGACCCTCATTGGTATCTTTGACATTGAGCTGTGTTTACTCTGTGTTTTACTCTATCTTTGTAGTTATTATTGCCTCATTGACTTGCCTTATTACACTGTTGTATGTATTATTTCTGTCAGATTTCCGCACTGTTAATTATTGCTATTGTTATATTTTGCCTCAGTAGGGCCCTGACCTTCCTCGTCATTACCCAATCTAGGTTAGGCTTGGCACTTACTGAGTACCGCTGTGGTGTACTCATGCCCTTCCTGTGCATGTTTTTCATGTGCAGATCATCCAGGTACCTCTACTCAAGTGCACTATCAGTGAGGCAGGAGGATTTCGGAGACTTCGAGGTAGATCTACTGCGTCCGCAGACCGACGAGTCTCCCTCTTACTCTATCTTTAGTACTTAGTTTTCTCTCTTTCGGTTGTTAGATATTCTGGGGTTTTGGAGCAATACTATAGACTTTTGTAGCCTATGTTGCCCGTGAGTTTCCGGGTTTTGGGAATTGTTTTAGATTTGTGTTATCGAGTTGTACCTGCCGAGAGGCATTCAGCACAGTTTCCTTTAGATATTTAATTTGATTCTCTCTATTTTTTCGCGATTATTATGTTTCCGCAATAATAGGCTTACCTAGTCATGGGAACCAAGTGCCGTCATGACATGTTCACGGTTGGTGAACTAGGGTCGTGACAAGGGTGCTTAGTAGTTGCAAGTGGATTGTTGAGGTTGGGCAGTGACGAATAGGTTATTGGAATTTATTGAATTGAAATATTTTACTTGGGTATGCTTAAACAGGAAGAATGTGAAATTTTGTATGTTGATGCTTGTGTGCTGATATTGATTATAGTCTAGGGTATAGTGTGTGGGTAAAAGTTAAAGTACTCCCCTATAATTGATACATGTAATTATTAGATAGTCCCATTGCTCGAGGACGAGCAAGAGTCTAAGTGTGGGGTGTTGATGATGGCCTATAATTACGTATTTTAGTCACTTATTACACTCAAATTTACTGCACTTTGATTGAGTTTGAGCTTTAATCTCTAGTGTCTTGCACTAACTGTGTGTTTTATGCCTTGTAAGAGTGATTTCGAGCTATATAGATGTTATAGAATGAATTTAAGTGATTTGGAGCTTTGAAGTCTGAGTAAAATCTCAAGGAATTAAGCTGGAATCGTGTTTGGGGGTCAACGGATGATAGTTAGAGTGAACGAAGAATCTAGTAGGCATATTGCGTACTGTCTAGTAAAATAAACATAACCTTTTTTTCAGAACTCCATTTGGGCTTCACAATATATGGTTGGAAAGCTAACTCAAAGATTTACAACTTTCATGTTTTACGTTTTTGCAAATTCTAAACGGAACAGGGCATAACTGCGGTAGGACCGCAGCAAAACACTGCTGCAAATTCTGAAGGCCACTCTGGCCGCGGTCCTGGCGTAACCACAGTAGGACCGCGGTAGGACGCGTAAACTTCAGGGACCAAAGTGCAAAACATGGGATTTTAAGCCCTAAACCCTACATTAAACAAAGGAGCCGGCCAAGAAAGGGGGGAGGCCACTTTGGTGATATCTAACACACTTTGAAGGGGAATTTACGGGAGGGAACACACACCACGCTTGGAGGAGGCCTCTAACTAGTTTCTCTTCTCTTCTCTTTCTTTAATTTCATAGTTTATTAGTTCTAGAGTTTTGGGTGCTACATGAACGTTGTAGTTGAAGCTTGAATTGTTCTTATTATTTTATCATATTGGTTTATTTATTCAATCTTGCGCTTAATTATTTGATTGTTTGATCACCAAATTGAATACTATCTACGAATCTAGGATTAAACTCGGGAGAGGGAATTCTAGATTGCATATAAGATTGAGTATAGCAAGATCTTAACTCTCAGGGGGAGCGGATTAGCAGTTAGGATAGGAATATACCTAATCACTTTGCTTGGTTATTATACGGGAATTATATATGCGTTCTTGTTAATCCTAATTTCATAGGAATATAGGTATTAGGTTAGCTTGAATAGGCGAGTTGTATTTCGGGAGAAGGATATGAGCAATATTAACCATGTCAACCAATAAACCAGATAAATTAATTAGATGATTTAAGTGGAAATCTGAGCTTTATCAAGCCTCCCTGAAGAAGACAAAGAAAAAAGCTGAAGCAAATTTTATTTTTGAAGATAATTTAGACTTCTTGCATTTGGATATAGCTGATTACTTTGCACTCCTAGAAGGAGAAACAAGTCATGTAATTGGTGGTGAATCTGTAGAAATATAAATATATGAGTTTTTGTTGTTTGTGATAGATAGTATTGTTATGTAATTGTTGTACATAAATAAAAGTTATGATTTGATAATAATGTTTACTATAATATATCTTATTTATGTTATTTTGAAGAATATGGATAACATTATTAGATCAACTTAAACTCTAGCAGAGTTTGAAAGAAGTATACAACCACCAGAAGTGGTTATATTACGTATATCTCATTGTAACTATATTTTGTTAACCACCTGAAGTGGTATATGCCTATGATCATCAGAAGTGATAATTTAGGCTTTCTATGGTTACAATTGAAGATAAACTACATAAATATTCTCTATATTAAATGCACGCCTCGATTTGCTCCTGAAGTAGTAAATATCTTAAAAGAAGTTGAAGCATCACAATTTGATGTGATTAATGCGCATTCAGATAATTATGTTCGATTTCCTGAAGGATGAGAACTTTTGATAATATTAATCCATTTCTTAAAGTGAATGTGACAATATTAATAAATCTGATAAATATGAACGTGCTCTTGATGAGAATATATTACAATTCACCTCTGGAAAAGGTAATATAATTGAGAGAATATATACTCAATATTTCGTATTTTAAATTTGCTCCTGAAGAAGTAACACAATTAAAATTGCCTCCTGAAGTAGGAAAATATTATGTAGAGGAGTTTTCTTGTGCTTAAACAATTGTTTTACATTATTTATTTGATTGTGATTTTCTCCCATGATACCAGAAGTGTCTGAGAAATATTTGATAGTACAAAATGTATCAGCAACTCATAAAGAGCTAACTGTTTGCCTAGAAGACACATGACACCAGTAATATCCGATAAATATTAGATTGTGGATAATAAATGAAGGGTCTCGAAGAGATTATATATAAATATGTCATTCCTATTATATGATTATGGTCAAAAAATATATTGTATTAAACCTGAATTTTACTAATACAAATGGCTATCATATTGAGACTATAAATGATTAGAAGATTGAAAATCTTCATGTTTCCACAATCATAGGGGGTAAAATAATATGCATGTGAGAAGTTACCCGCCTTATTCTTCAATTTATATGATATCATGTATCACAATAAATCAGAAGTTTACTAATGCAAAAGCAGTTACGGTAAGCCAGAAGTTTACTAATGCAAAAGTTTATGCGATAGTAAACTAGAAGTTTACTAATTCAAAAGTTTATGCTATAATAAACCAGAAATTTACTAAGAGATAGCACATGCCATAATAAACTTAAAGTTTTCATTTGCCATTTTTGAATGAGCTATTTAAGAATTCAGATAAGCATATATTGAAGAACTAGAGGATTCTTCAAGAATTCTCTTATGTTGCTTGTTCTCATAATAAATTGATTATACCAGCTAAAGTTGGGACAAAGACCCTTGAATTCTAAAATATATAAAAGGTGAATATAGGTCCATTCACCTGTCATGTATAGCACTTATAGGTGCATATATGAGATGGTTGCATGTGTGATTATTGTCAACCTGCAGTTTGTCATTTGAATTTGCTTTTCTCAAATAAGAGAATGATTTTCAGATTATGAAATCAAGACAATTCATCTTGATAATGCTTGTTTATATCCAAGATGGTTTAGCATTGAATATCTCCTATTAACGGCTAAACTATTGCTTATGAGAACAAAGCTTCATGTGTTGACCTAAGATTTTTCAAATTGCATACAACAATACTTGTATGCATCAGACTAACAATATATGATAAGTCCTCCCCTCACAATTGGTTTAGGATCAGAAACCAAATATTTTTACAATCTAATAACTTTTGATGTATGGTATATGATTAATTTCTCTACCACAAAGCACAACGATAAGTTTCCCAAAGAAGATTTGGGATATATGTTGGTATTTCTAACATTAGGGGATGGAATAAACAGCTGCAAAATATGTTATATGAATTGAATTATCATTAAAAGAGGTAACAATATGTAGTATATCGATCGGTTCCAAAGGTAACAATATTTGAAAACTGATAGGAGCAAATGATCTATATGATCAAAATAAGGAGGAAATGAGCTCTAGAAGAACCCACGGCATAACATTTCATGAAACTCCAGAAGAAGTTTAGGTACATGAAAATAAAGAAAGTGATGAGATCTCAACAAGTTATATCGCTTAGGAACCGATACAAAATGATCGTCGACGATATATTTGATACAATATAGTGCACAATATTTGTAAAAGATTGTGAGGATCGGACATGTAGTCCAGTCGTCCAGACACATGATATCATGCCATTTAAATGCAAGTCATAACCTAATAACTCATTTAATTAAATCTATATGAAGATATATGAAGGATTTAAAATACTTGAAGCATATAATTCAAGGTCTTGATAAATGTACTTGATCAAATTATAAAGATCTTTGTACGGTTTAAATCAATCTGGAGCATGTAATATAATCGCCTCAATGAATATTTGCTGAAAGAAAGTTACATAAATGATGTTATTTGTCCATGTATTATTATAAAGAAAATGTCATCAGAATTTGTTACACTTGCTGTTTATGTTGGTTACATAAATCTTGTTGGAACTCCCAAAGAGCTCTAAAAAGGAAATTGAATATCTTAAGAAAGAATTTGAGATGAATGATCTTGGAAAAACAAAAATTTATCTTTGGTCTGCAAATTGAATATTTAGCAGACGAAATCTTTATCAACCAATTTGCCTATACAGAGAGGGTCTTTAAATACTTTTATATGGACAAAGCGCACCCATTAAGTACCAATGGGTGTTTGATCAATTGAAGTAAATAAGGATCCGTTTCGACCTCCAAAAGAGGATGAGGAACTCCTTGGTCTTGAAATACTCTATGCGATTGTTATAACAAAGGTGGTGCATATCGTATTGGTTATGCAGATACAAGATTCGAATGCGGAGACACAAATATTTGAAACAAGGTTTTCATCAGAGGGAGTAAAATACGTGATGCACTTTTTTTTCCTTACTAAGATTTTTTTCCACACGGTTTTCCTTATAAGGTTTTTAATGAGGAACCAAGCAATGCATATTACTAAATATGTGTACTCTTTTTCCTTCACTAGGATTTTTTCCCACGTGATTTTTCCTAGTAAGGTTTTAATGAGGCACATTATATTTTAATGAACATCTAAGGGGAATGTTATAAATATATTATATTATGGATGTTCATTTAGTACTCCGTTGTAAATAAGCTTCCTGAAAAGCTTATCCATATGGGACTCCACCATAAATATACTTATCTATTTAGTACTCTGTTGGACATAAGCCTCCTGAAGAAGCTTATCACTTCGGTACCTGGTTATGGATAAATATTACCCCCGGTAGAAGATTATCCATACCGGGTATAATAAGCTTATCCTTTTGATACTCCGTTATGGATAAATATTACCCCTGGTAGAAGATTATCTATACCGGGTATAATAATCTTACCCTTTCGATACTCCGTTATGGATAAAAATTATCGCCGGTAGATGATTACCCATACCGGATATAATGAGCTTATCCTTTCAGTACTCCGTTATGGATAAACAATACCCAAATAGAAGATTATCTATACATGGTAAAATAAGCTTATCTTTTCGATACTTCGTTATGGATAAATATTATCCCGATAGAAGATTATTCATATCGGATATAATAAGCATACCCTTTCGATACTCCGTTATGGATAAATATTACCTCCGGTAGAAGATTATCCATACCGGGTACAATAAGCTTATCATTTGGTACTCGGTTATGGATAAACATTACCCCTAGTTGAAGATTATCTATATCTAGTACAGTAGCAGCTTACACAGTAACTTGCGTTAGCAGCTTACACAACAACTTCCTTTCCTCTATAAATAGAGGAGATTTTAGTTCATTATGTACATCAGTTTGAATTCGAATAATATATCAGTTTCTCTCTAAACTTGTCTTTATTTTACAGTCTTTATTTTATAACATGTAGGAGTTTTCCTACTTTAAAGGCTTTCCTCTTTCTTTGAATACTCTTATTCATATACTATTTATTTTATATTATATGTTTTATCTTGGCATTTCCATGCCCATTTTTGTTACATCATGTTGTTTAGTTTGTAAGCCGATATATTGTATTTTATTGTGTATTTTAATTTGGTAAAACTTATCATTTTCTCCCTCCCCCCTCTCCCCTCTCTTTATTTCTTTTTCTTCTTCTTTTTCTCTATCTGCATCTTCTTATTCTTCTTCCTCTTCTCCTATTCCCTACCTTTCTGTGCCGAGGGTCTATTGAAAATAACTTCTCTATCTTCATTATTGCATTTTTACGTGTGCTTAAGCTCAAATGATAGTGAATTACACTTATTACGTGTTTTATGCCTTGCAAGAAGTAATCCCAGGTTCAAAAGTTAATTTGGAGCTAAATCGAACAATCTGGAGCGTTGAATTCTGAGTAAAAGCCCAATGCATGAAACTCAATTTTAGCCATAGTATTACATTCCAATTACTGCATTTTTGCGTGTGCTTAAGTTCAAATGATAGTGATTTACTCTTAGTACGTATTTTGTGCCTTGCAGGAAGTGATCCCCAGTTCAAAAGTTAATTTGGAGATAAATCGATCAATCTGGAGCGTCAAAGTCTGAGTAAAAGCCCTATGCGTTAAGCCGGGATCATGTTGGGAGGTCGTGTGCCAAGTCTGGATGTCAAAAGAGGATGAAATAATTTCACTTTGAGAAAATTGCACTCTCCTACAGTCTGTCAAAAAATAGCTCTCTAAAATTTCCCACTGTTGTGCCGCACAGTACATCGCAGCCTGCGGTGCGCCTGTACAAATTTTACACAACCAAGTCCTATTTCACACAGGAAAAGGTGTTTCATCTGGGCCCGACCCTATTTGGTATAAATACATGTAAAAACGCTATTTTAAGAAGGGGACATACATTGACACACTTTAGACCTAAGGAGGATAAGGAGACCGAGGGTTCGACCTAAGGAGGCAAGAACACACAAGGAGCAAGGCGGAGAATTCTCCTACGAGTTTTTCACTTCCTTCTTATTATTTCCATTATTGGTTATGAATTCTAGTATTGTAGTTATGCATACTATTATGAATAACTAATTTATTATCTAGGGTTTTGATGAAACCTATTGGAGGATGATTTTCCTGTTACGTTAATATAGATTTGTTGTAGTATTTTCTCTATTTGTTCAACTACGTTATTATTGTGGTTGGTTGAAGAGATCTTAATCGACTGTGCCTATTTAGCATGTATTACTGGAGAGAGAGTGAATATTTAGGTAGTTGTTGAACAACATCACACATAACGTATATGAGAGATCAATACGAAGGGTTTAAAGGTGGGATTAAGGATAACGAAACCTTGTGTGCCATCTGAGTGAGCCTTACTTAATGCTAGCTAGCGTAATTCAGAAAAATATTTCTAGTAAATTGTGATAATTACTCGGAAGAGAGTTACGACAGTCAGAGCGTTCATGATCGGTAGAGAATACTTAGGTGAATTTATAGAAAACGTAAGGATTCCGACAATACGGAAAATCATAACTCTAGACCTCCTTAATCCTGTCTCCTATTCTTATCCTTGTTAATTGATAGTTTTACTGCTTTCTAGTATCTGTTAGTTAATTAGATAAAAATAAATATTATAATCTTTATAATTAGAAAATTGTTTGGACTTGTGTTTCTTAGCGATATTGAACAATTGTAGCTAAGCCTTAGTTCTCTGTGGGATTCGATTCCGGACTTGTAAATCGAATTATATTTGCAGCGACCGCTTAGTCCTTTTTATAAGGCATAGTTGGGTGTGATCATAAGGTTTGCGTATACACTACCCCCGTTGACCCCACATGTAAAAATATACTGAATATGTTGTTATTGTAATATGCGGTGCTAACGATTTAATAACTATCTTTGTAGCCCCAGAATGTTTCAGTTTATGCTCCTACCTATTATCTGGATATACCAAGAAAGATGTACGGTCTAATGAGGCTAATATAAAATATTTACTCATGGCTGGGGCAAGCTCTTCTATTCTGGTTCATGGTTTCTCTTGGCTATATAGTTCATCCGGGGGAGAGATTGAGCTTCAAAAAATAGTAAACGGGGGATTCAACCAATTGTCTTGATCGTGGAATATCATTGAGAAATAGGAATCCGGGTTATCAAAGGATTTCCTGCGATTATTTATTGTATGGAATGAGTTAATCATCCACTTTGGTATCTTATTGAACAAAAATGGTGATATCTTTCCTCCATCGATCAAGAATTTCGATTTTTGGGAAGTATCATGATCATCCATCGTTTTGTCTCTTGTATTTACAATATATCGGCTTGAATTTACTTTTAACCTAGCAAATAATTTGTCAATAACTTGAAAACGGATTTCCTGCAAGAAAAGTACATCATAATCAAAACTTGAATTCACTTTCGAACCATTTCCTCATAAGTTGTCAACTTCAAAGTGAATTTAGTGGGAGAAGAGTGCATTACAATCAAATCTTTTTGCTTTTTTTTTATTTGTCCTAAATAACTCATTGTCACAACCCAAAATTTGACCCGGTCGTGATGACACCTATCGTAGAACTAGGCCAGCCACTTATTTACTTTTACCCATTTTATCCATTTAGTTACTTAAGAAAAACATCACTATTCAATACAGAATTTAATAATAATAACAGAAGTGTCAAAACAGTGGAATAAAACACAATCCCCGACCTTGGGTGTCACTAGTCATGAGCAAAACTAATACAACTGTCTGAAATACAAATCTAGAATAGTCTGAATACATCCAATAATTAAAACTAAATGAAGATAGGGAAGGAGAAGGCGGAACTGCGGTCGCCAAGCAGCTACCTCACAATCTCCGATGAAAGTCTGCACAAGGAAGATCAATAACCGCTACCGTACCCCGAGATACATGGATCTGTACACTGGGGTACAGGGGGTAACGTAAGTACACCAACTCCATAAGTAAAAAGTCCAACCTATGGACCGACAGGCAGTAACAGACCAAACCTCAACATGCAATTTAGCAGTAAACGGAACAGAAATGTAGACATGTTTACAATTCAAGTAAAACTCAACAGTAATAGAACAAGCAGATCAGTAAAGAGTTCAATACTCAGAGATTTCGTATATGGACCAATGCACAGCTAGCATGATCAATGTTCCCACAACCTCCCCTCACAAGTGCTCAAACACTCGGTATTGTATATGGCCATTCGGCCCAGGGAAGGTCCATCCTTGAATATACATCACTGACCGTAGTCATCTAGTGCCGAGTACACATGCCAATCCAGCCTTACGAATGTCACAACCCCAACCCCGGTCGTGATGCCGCCCAACACACTACTAGGCAAACCCGACCAATTTAATAACCTCAATTATTTTTGTGCAGTTCATGAATTACTTAACACGGATAAATTACTAAGTCATAATACTGAAATAGAGTTAAAACATGCGGAAATCCCAAGTATCAATACTACTACACAGCCCAAAGAATCCAGTGTCACAATTCTGAGCCTCTAGTACATGAGTATCAACCTACTACATATAGTTCTAAAGAAATGCGGAAATGAAACAATAAGATAGAAGGGAAGATCAGGACTGCGGACGTCATGCAGCTACCTTGGTGCTCCCGGATAAGCTGTTTGACAGAGAAGTCCTCACTCAGCCTCAGATGCACCTAGATCTGCACGCAAGGTGCAGGGATTAATATGAGTACTCCGACCCAGTGAGTAATAAACATAAATAAAGGCTAAGAATAAGAAATCCTAAATAGGCACAAAGTAATTCTATAAATACAGCAACTTAAACCAAGTAGTATTAAGTCAGTAAAACCAATAACAACAATTTTGGAAATACTACAACAAATAAGTAAGTAAATGACAATCAAATATGAAATGTAATACATAGTTCGGTACTCCCTATTACCCTCTGCGGCGTGCAGCCAACTCCATTTATTTATCGTCGACGGCGCTCACTGGGGGTGTGCAGGCTTCGGGAGGGCCCCATTACGGCCCAAGTGCAATAATAAGCCATCTCGTGGCATCAACTAGGCCCTCGGCCTCATATCAATATCAATACAATACCGCTGCGGCGCGCAGCCCAATCCCATACTCAATCCAAAATCACTTAAGCCCCTCGGGCACAATAATATAGAAATATTCGGCCCAAACTTCAGTAAAAACATTAATTAAGTTTTCAAGTTTGAGAAAAGGTGGCTGAGTTTGCAAAACAGTATTAAATACTAGGACTGAGTTCAATTCAATAATATGTAAAAATGGTAAGAAACCAGTAATAGCAGTCCCTGAAGGATTCAATCAATTGGCACGAAGCCCAACTATAGCAATCAGCTCAAATTATAATGATAATAAGTGAATTTCAGTCAAATACGCAGTATATTCATCTACCGGGATAGACCAAGTCACAATCCCCAATGGTGCTCTACCCTACGCTCGCTATCCGGCATGCAAGTCACCTCAATATAGCACTACGATGTGCAAATCCGGGGTTTCAAACCCTCAGGACATCATTTACATTTATTACTCACCTCAAGCCGGCCAAAGTCCTAGCTTGCTATGCCCTTGCCTCTCAAATCGACCTCCTCGCGCTTCGAATCTGACCAAAACCACAACGAATACGTCATAATATGCCAATGGAACAATACCCAATCGAAAACAATTGAAAAATAGCAAAAATCTCAAAATTAGCAAAATCCAAGCCGTGGGCTCACTTCTCGAAAATAAGAAAATTTTACATTAACGGGTTCCTTATCTTGCCACGATTCTATACATATAAAGATTACCAAAATCGGAATCCAAATGACCCCACAAATCCCAATTTTTGTTCTCTTAAGCTTCAAGCCCTAAACCACCATTTTTGCCCATTAATTACTTGAGTTTTTCAGCTCTAATCCATGTATTTATACCATAAAATCATGTTTTAAGTCCAAGAACCCATACCTTATCGAAAACCCTTGAAATCTCTCTTCAAAATCGCCCCCAATTTCTTCAAGTTCGAGTTAAAAAATATGAAACCCTTCAAAAATTCGCGAAGATGAAATTAAATAGCACTTCCCAGACATTTCAGCATCTGCGGCTCCATGATCGCATCTACGACTCCTGCTTTTGCGGTCAATGCACCGCTTCTGCAGTTGAAATTTCTGCACCTGCGCCTTCCGCTTCTGCGGTCCAAGCTCCGCATTTGCGGATTCCCCCATAATTCTCAAATACCGCATCTGTGGTCCACTTGTCGCATTTGCGACACCGCATATGCGGTCATCAAATCCGCACCTGCGTTCCTCCCTGCTTCTGCGACCTTCACCTCGCTCCTGCGGTCCCATTTTCGCAGAAGCAAAAATACCAGAAGCAGCAGAAATTCCTTAAGTTTCACAAGCCAAACTTCTCGTTAACCATATAAAATTACCCCGAGGCCCCCGGGACCTCAACTAAAAATACCAACACCTCCTATAACATCATTCAAATGTGTTCCAATCCTCAAAACACCTCAAACAACCCCAAAAACCATTAATTCCCATGGGATTCAAGCCTAAGTTCTTCTAAAACTTCCGAAACACGCATTTGATCAAAAAATCACCTCCGATTGACCTGAAATTTTACACGCACATCCCAAATCACCTAACAGAGCTACTGAAACTCTTGAAATTCCATTCCGACCCTCGGATCAAAATCTCACCTATCAACCGGAATTCGCCAAAATACTAACTTCGCCAATTCAAGCCCAATTCTACACCGGACCTCCAAAATTATTTCCGATCACACTCCTAAGTCAAAAATCATTTCCCGAAGCTAACTGAATCATTGGAATCCATATCCGATCCCTCTAACTCATAAGTCAACATTCGATTGACTTTTTCTAAACCAGCCTTCCTTAAAGAGACTAAGTGTCTCATTTCCTTCTAAAGCCAATCCAAATCAACCCGTTCACACAAGACTCTTATAATGAAACATAAAGAAGCAAAAAATGGGGAAAATATGGTGGTAACTCACGTGACGATGGGTCGGATCGTCACAACGAAGAAGATTTATCTTCTGATATAGTGCTTCAGACACATCCATGTCCATGGAAATCCATCCCTCAGTATAGTACTTTGGACAAATCCATGTCCAGGGAAATCCATCCCTCAGTATAATCATCTACTGCACTCACTAGGGGTGTAAAGACTCCGGAGGGGCTTCTCTGAGCCCAAGCACTATATCAATACCGGCGAAGGCATGATCAATATTATTGCTACCGCGTGCAGCTTGATCCCATATTGTCAATCAATATTTGGCTCTCGGTCTCACTCAGTCAATACTCTCCAGTCTCATGCACATGGGCTAAGATGTCATAATGCAAGCCCGAACAATGATATGATATGTCAAATAATAATAATCAAGACTGAGGCATGATATGATATGCATGAACAGGACTGAGTATATAATATACATGAATCTAATGACATGATAGAACGTAACGACCTCTCGGGTCTCAATAGTGTTGGCGTGAAGCCTTAACATGATAATTAACATAATTTACAGCTCAACAACTAGATCACATAATCATAGTTCAAATATTGATGATAAATATCCATTAAGCAACGCTATGGAATGATCCAGGCCGCATTTCTGACGGTGCACGCTCATACGCCCGTCACTTGTCATAGCGTCACCTTCATAGCAATCATAGAACATATCGTTTGGGGTTTCGAACCCGCAGTACCAAGATTGAAAGCGTTACTTACCTCTAGCCAAGCCAAAACACTAGCCCGCGATGCCTTTTTCTCTTGAATCGGCCTCCAATTGCCTCGAATCTAGCCAAAAATCAGTACATAACCATCAAAATATGCTAAGGGAACAAAGACCACTTGAAAATAATCAAAATACAACACAAATCCCGAAATTAACCAAAACCGACCTCCGGGCCTACGTCTCAGAATTCGATAAAATTCACATCAATAGACTCTTTATCTCCCCACGAGTTCATACATATCAAAAGTACTAAAATTCGACCATAAATGACCCCTCAAATCCCTTCTCAAAGGTATCCAATATCAAGCCCTAGTTTCCCACTTTTAACCCTTAATTTCCATTAGTTTTGAAGCCAAGTTAGTGAAATAACACCATAGAAACGAGTTTAGGGTCCAAAAACCTTATCTCTATGAAATCCCTCTTCAAATAGCTCCCTCAAGCTCAAAACCGTATAAAAATGGTGAAGAAAACTCAAAAATCGTGAAGGAAATCTTTTATACCTTCTGATCCAGGCTTTTCGCACCTGCAACCCAAATCCCGCTTCTGCAGTCTTGACCACCGCACTTGCGGGTTTCACTTAAATTCCCAAAGTCGTATCTGCGATTTAAGCCTAAGAACTCTAAAACTTCCAAATTCCACTTTTGTTCAAAAAGTCTACCAAACCACGTCCGAAAGACCTAAAATTTTGCACACACATTCCAAATGACACAATAGACCTACTGCAACTTCCGGAATTCCATTCCGACACTTGAATCAAAACCACACCTATCAACCGAAAATGCCAAAATTCCAATTTTGCCAATTCAAGCCTAAATGTACTACGGGCCTCCAAAACATATTCCGATCCCACTCCTAAGTCCCAAATCACCTCCCGAAGCTATCCGAACAATCGGAATTCACATCCGAGCCCTTTATCACATAAGTCAATGTCCGGTTGACTTTTCCAACTTAAGCTTACTCAAAAGAGACTAAGTGTCTCATTCCTAACCTCTCCGAATCTAAACCAACCAACCCAATAACACACAATACCACTAAATAATACAATAAGAAGCAGAAATGGGGGAAACGGAGCGGTAACACATGAAACAACCGGTCGGGTCGTTACATCCTCCCCCTCTTAAATAAACGTTCATCCTCGAATGGGTCAAGAAACATACCTGAAGCCTCAAATAGATAAGTATATCTACTCCGAATCTCCTGCTCGGTCTCCCAGGTAGCCTCCTCCACAGGCTGACCTCTCTACTGCACTTTCACTGAAGCTATATCATTTGATCTCAACCTTCGAACTTGATGCTCCAAAATAGCTACTGGCTCCACATCATAAGTCAAATCACCATCTAACTGAACCGTGCTGAAATCCAGAACATGAGACAGATCCCCAATATACTTCCGGAGCATAGAAACATGAAATACCAGATGCACACTCGATAAGCTGGGTGGCAAAGCAAGCTCATAAGCCACCTCCCCAATCCTCTAAAGTACCTCAAAAGGCCCAATGAACCGAGGACTCATTTTCCCTTTATTTCCAAATCTCATAACACCCTTCATGGGAGAAACCTTCAACAGAACCTTCTCGCCAACCATGTAGGACACATCTCAAACCTTCCTATCAGCATAACTCTTTTGTCTCGACTGCTCTGTACGAAGACTCTACTGAATCACCTTCACCTTGTCTAAAGCATCCTGCTCCAAATCTGTACCCAATAGTCTAGCCTCACAGGGTTCAAGCCAACCAACTGGAGATCTACATCGCCTCCCATACAAAGCCTCATATGGAGCCATTTGAATACTCGACTGATAATCGTTGTTATAATCAAACTCTTCAAGCGGTAGAAACAGATCTCATAACTCTCCAAAATCAATGACGCAAGCGCATAACATGTCCTCCAATATCTGAATACTGCGCTCGGACTGCCCGTCTGTCTAAGGGTGAAAATCTATGCTAAAGTCGACTTGAGAACCCAACTCTCGCTGTACCGACCTCCAAAATTGCCAAGTAAACTGAATGACCTTATCTGAAATGATAGAAACTGGTACACCATGCAAATGAACAATCTCCCGGATATACATCTCTGACAACCGCTTTGAAGAATAAGTAGTACATAGGAATGAAGTGCGCGGACTTAGTGAGCCGATCCACAATCACCCAAATAGCATCGAACTTCTTCAAAGTCTATGGGAGTCCAACTACAAAGTCCATGGTTATCTGCTCCCACTTCTACTCTGGAATATCCATCTGCTGAAGCAATCCACCCGGTCTCTGATACTCATATTTCACCTGCTGACAATTGAGACACCGAGCTACAAATCCCACAATGTCCTTCTTCATTCTCCTTCACCAATAATGTTGTCTCAGATCCTGATACATCTTTGTGGTACCCGAATGAATGGAATACCGCGAGCTATGGGCCTCCTCCAAAATCAACTCCCGAAGGCCATCCACATTAGGCACGCATATCCGACCCTGCATGCTCAACACGCCATCATGACCAATAGTCATATCTTTGGCATCATCGTGCTGAACTCTATCCTTAAGGACAAACAAATGAGGATCATCATACTGGCACTCTCTGATGCGATCAAATAATGAAGACCGAGAAATCACACAAGCTAATACTCGACCGGGCTTCGAGATATCCAACCTCACGAACCGATTGTCCAAGGCCTGAACATCAACTGCAAAAGGCCTCTCCCTAACAGGAATATATGCCAAACTCCCTATACTCACCACCTTCCTACTCAAGGCATAGGCCACCATATTGGCCTTTCCCGGATGGTACAAGATAGTAATATCATAGTCCTTTAGTAACTCCAACCATCTACGCTGCCTCAAATTGAGATCCTTCTGCTTGAACAAGTGCTTGAGGCTAAGATGATAAGTAAACACCTCACAAGACACACCATACAAATAATGCCTCCAAATCTTCAATGCGTGAACAATGGCAGCCAACTCCAAATCATGAACAGGGTAGTTCTTTTCATGGGACTTCAACTGATGAGAAGCATAAGCAATAACTCTACCCTTCTGCATTAATACACACCCAATACCAACTCTCGAAGCATCACAATACACAGTATATGAACCTGAACCTGATGGCAAAACTAACACTGGAGCTGTGGTCAAGGCAGTCTTGAGCTTTTGAAAGCTCTCCTCACTCTTATCTGACCGCACAAATGGAGCACCCTTCTGAGTCAACTTGGTCAAGGGCGATGGGATAGAAGAAAATCCCGGAACGAACTAACGGTAATACCCCACCAAACCAAGAAAACTATGAATCTCTATGGCTGAGGACGATCTGGGCCAACTCTGAACTACCTATATCTTCTTTGGATCAACCTGAATACCCTCGCTGGACACCACATGCCCCAATAATGTTACTGAACCAAGCCAAAACTCACACTTGGAGAATTTTGCACAAAGCTTTTCCTCCCTTAATCTCTGCAACAAAACTTTAAATGATCCGCGTGCTCCTCCTGACTACGCAAATACGCCAGAATATCATCAATGAAGACTATGACGAACGAGTCGAGATACGGACGGAACATTCTATCCATCATATGCATGAACGCTGCTGGGTCATTGGTCAGCCTAAAAGACATCACCAATAACTCATAATGATCATATCTGGTCCTGAAAGATGTCTTAAGATTATCCGAGTCACTGATCTTCAACTGGTGATAACCTGAACGGAGATCAATCTTGGAGAACACTCTCGCTCCCTGAAACTGGTCAAACAAATCATCGATATGAGGCAAAGGATACTTGTTCTTGATTGTTACTTTGTTCAACTGCCTGTAATCAGTGCACATCCTCATCGTTCCATCCTTCTTCTTCACAAATAGAATAGGAGCACCCTAAGGCAATACACTAGGCTAAATGAACCCCTTATCAAGGAGTTCCTGAAACTGCTCCTTTAATTCCTTCAGCTCCGCGGGTGCCATACAATACAGTGGAATAGAAATGGGCTGAGTGCCCGGTACCAGATCGATACCAAAATCAATATCCCTATCCGACGGCATGCTCAGCAAGTCTGTAGGAAACACATCGGGAAACTCCCTTACAATTGGAATAGAATCAATAGTGGGAGTCTCTGCACTGACATCCCTCACAAATGCTAAGTATGAAATACAACCCTTCCCAACCATACACTGGGCCTTTAACAAAGAAATCACCCTACTGGGAACATAATCGGTCGAACCTCGCCACTCAATCAGTGGCACACCTGGCATAGCCAAGGTCATTGTCTTAGCATGACAGTCCAGAATAGCACGACACGGAGATAGCCAATCCATGCCCAATATAAAATCGAAGTCTACCATACATAGCATCAAAAGATTCACTCGGATCTCCAGACCCCCAGTAGTCACCACACATGACCGGTACACACGGTTTACAATAACAGTATCGCCCACTGGAGTAGATACACAAAGAAATCAAACAAGAGAATTACGGGGCGTATCCAAATAACGAGCAAAGTATGATGACACATAAGAATAAGTAAAACCGGGATCAAATAATACAGAGGCATCTCTGTGGCAGACTGAGACAATACCTGTAATCATAGCATCTAAAGCAATAGCATCGGGTCTAGTTGGAAGTGCATAAAAATGGCCCTGATCACCACCTGATCAGCATCCCCCTCTAGGGCAACCCCTAGCTGACTGACCTCCACCCCGAGCTGACTGAGCGGGTGAGGAAGTAATTGGTGCTGAAACCAAAGGCTGACTCCTCTACTGGGATGACCCTCCCATAAGACGGGGACATAGTCTCTTGATATGACCCAAATTTCCACACTCAAAGCAATCCCACATAGCAAGTGGGGACTTAAGGGAGCCCCATGCACTGGGATGCCCACTAGAAGAACCAGGCATAGATGAACCCTGAACTGATGGTGTCGGATTTGAACGTTGAGCTGGAAGGGCATTGAGAGATGAGTGGCCCTGATGTGAACCGTGAGAAGCATGGCCAGATGACCCACCATAGTGACCTGAACGGGCTGACTGAGCATGCCTGAATAAACGGCATCTATCGTGCTGAAACTGACCTCCCGAAGAAGAACCTCCAAAGCAACAAGATCCCCGAGGCCTCGTGGCCTCCCTCTCCGCTCACTCCTAGAGATGAACTGACTCAATCTCTCTAACAATGTCAACCACCTCCTCATAAGAAGCACCAGGTACTCTCTCTGGTCAGAAAAATCCGCAGCTGATAGTTGAGGCCAACAATGAACCTCTTAATCCTTTCCATATCTGTGGGAACTATCCAAATAGAATGACGGGCCAACTCGAGAACCTCATCTCATACTGCGACACAGACATGCCCTCCTGACACAGCTGCTCAAACTCCCTGCACAGCTCCTCCCTGGGGAAATGTGGTACATACTTCTTTAGGAAGAGAATAAAGAGCTGATGCTAGGTAAGGGGTAGTGCACCAATAGGCCTTCGCCTCTCATAAGCCTTCCACCAAGTGAATGCAGCTCCAAAAAACTAAAACGTAGTAAATGAGACCCCACTAGTCTCCAGAATACCCACTGTACGCAACATCCTCTGACACTTGTCCAACAAATCCTGGGAATCCTCACCCTCTGCGCCACTGAAAGTCGGAGGCAGAATTCTACCAAACCTCTCCAATAGATGCTACTCATCATCAGGCATAACTGGAACCAAAAAATCCAAAGCAGGTGCAACCGGCTGGGCTAGTGGTACCTCCGATGTTTGGAGTCCCTAAATGCCCTGCTTGAGTGTACGGACGACAAGAGTCTAAGTGCCTCCCCCGGCTTGAGAAACAACTACTGTGGTAGAAACTGCAACTGCCTGACCAAGGCTGGTGCACACAGTTAGAATCCAAGCCAAAGTCTCCAAGAGACCCGGAATAACAATAGGCACAGCTGGTGCCTGAACTGGTGCTGCTGGAGCATCCCCAGCTAGAGCCTGATCATGAACTTTGGTAGCGGGTGGATCTACAAGTGTTGCCCTAGCTGTTGTGTGGGCCAAACCCCTGCCCCTAACATAGCCTCTACCCCAGCCTCGGCCTCTAGTGACCCTAGCTACTGGTCGTCCCTCCTGACCAGTAGCACGCGTCCTCACCATCTGTGAGAGAATAAAATAATAAAGATTTAGTACTTGGATCAACAGGTTCGCATGACAAGAATTCAAGAATATAAAGTTTTTCTAAAGGTTCTGCAGCCTCCCGAGGATAAATACAGACGTCTCCGTACCGATCTGTGAGACTCTACTAAACTTGCTCATGACCCGTGAGACCTATATAACCTAGGCTCTGATACGAACATGTCATGACCTAAAATCCGACCCGATCGTGATGACGCCTATCGTAGAACTAGGCTATCCACTTATTTACTTTTCCCCATTTTATCCATTTAGTTGCTTACGAAAAATATCACTTTTCAATATAGAATTTAATAATAATAGCAGAAGTGTCAAAACAGCTGAATGAAACTTAATCCCCGACCTTGGATGTCACTAGTCATGAGCAAAACTAATACAACTGTCTGAAATACAAATATAGAATAGTTTGAATACATCCAATAATTAAAACTTAAGGAAGATAGGGAAGGAGAAAGCGGAACTGCGGTCACCAAGAAACTACCTCGCAATTTCCGATGAAAGTCCGCACAAGGAAGATCAACAACCGCTACCGTGCCCCGAGATACATGGATTTGCACACAGGGGTGCAAGGTGTAACGTGAGTACACCAATTCAGTAAGTAACAAGTCTAACCTATGGACTGACAGGTAGTGACAGACCAAACCTCAACATGCAATTTAGTAGTAAACGGAACAGAAATGTAGACATGCTTACAGTTCAAGTAAAACTCAACAATAATAGAAGTAACTGATCAGTAAAGAGTTCAATACTCAAGATTTCGTATATGTACCAATGCACAACTAGCATGATCAATGTTACCATAACCTCCACTCATAAGTGCTCAACCACTCGGTACTATATATAACCTTCCGGCCCAAGGAAGGTCCATCCGGGAAAATACATCACTGACCGTAGTCATCTAGTACCGAGGACACAGGCCAACCCAGCCTAATGGAGAAAATCCATCTCCCAGTATAGTGATTCGGACACATTCATGTCCAGGGAAATCCATCCCTAAGTATAGTACTTCGGACAAATCCATGTCCAGGGAAATCCATCCCTCAGTATAATCATCTACTACGCTCACTGGGGGGTGTAAAGACTCCGGAGGGGCTTTTCTAAGCGCTATATCAATGCCAACGAAGACATGATCAATATCATTGCTACGATGTGCAGCCAGATCCCGTACTGTCAATCAATATTCGGCTCTCGACCTCACTCAGTCAATACTCTCCAGTCTCATGCACATGGGCTAAGATGTCATAATGCAAGCCCGAACAATGATATGATATTTGAAATAACAATAATCGAGACTGAGGCATGCTATGATATGCATGAACAGGACTGAGTATAGAATATACATGAATCTAATGACATGATAGCACGTAACGACCTCTCGGTCTCTACAGTGTTGGTGTGAAGCCTTAACATGATTTACAGCTCAACAGCTAGATCATATAATCAAAACACAGATAACGATGATAAATATCCATTAAGCAGCGCTCTGGAATGATCCAGGCCGCATTTCTCACTGTGCACGCTCATACGCCCGTCAATTGGTATAGCATCACCTTCATAGCAATCAAAGAACACATCATTTGGGGTTTCGAACCTGCAGTACCAGTACCAAGGTTGAAAGTGTTACTTACCTCAAGCCAAGCCAAAACTCTAGCCCGCGACGCCTTTTCCTCTCGAATCGGCCTTCAATTGCCTCGAATCTAACCAAAAATCAGTACATAACCATCAAAATATGCTAAGGGAACAAAGCTCGCTCGAAAATAATCAAAATACAACACGAATCCTGAAATTAACCAAACCCGACCTCCAGGCCCACGTCTCGAAATTTGCTAAAATTCACATCAATAGACTTCTTATCTCCCCACGAGTTCATACTTATCAAAAGTACTAAAATCTGACCACAAATGACCCCTCAAATCCTTGCTCAAAAGTCTCGAATCTCAAGCCCTAGTTTCCCAATTTTAACTCTTAATTTGCATTAATTTTCAAGCCAAATTAGTGAAATAACACCATAGAAACAAGTTTAGGGTCCAAAAACCTTACCTCTATGAAATCCCCTTGAAATCCCTCTTCAAATATCTCCCTTAAGCTCAAACCCGTATGAAAATGGTGAAGAATAATTCAAAAATCGCAAAATAAATCTTTTATACATTTTGGCCCGGGCTATTCGCACCTGCGGCCCAAATCCCGCTCCTGCGGTCCCGCTTCTGTAGTCTTGACTACTGTACCTGGGGTTTTCACTTAAATGCCCAAAGTCGCATCTCTGATCTATATCCCGCACCTGCGATACCGTAGGTGCGCTCAAATTCCCACTTCTGCATTTCAAGCCCCCATGGCCCTTTTCCATATCTGCGACCCATTGGGCGCTCCTGCGGTCCCCTAGCAGCAGGTGCGGTTATGACAGCAAACTCATCTTTAGCTGTCATTTTTCAATTCCTAACTTTCCGTCAATCATCCGAAATCACCCCGAGGCACCCGGGGCCTCAACCAAAAGCACTAACAAGTCATATACTACTATCCAAACTTATACCAACCTTCAAAACACCTCAAACAATATCGAAACAACCAAATCAATTTTGATTCAAGCCTAAGAACTCTACAACTTTCAAATTTCACTTTTGATCAAAAACTCTACCAAACCACGTCCGAATGACCTAAATTTTGCACACACATCCCAAATGATACAACAGGCCTACTACAACTTCCGGAATTCCATTCTGACCCCTGAATCAAAACCTCACCTATCAACTGAAAAATGCCAAAATTCCAATTTCGTCAATTCAAGCCTAAATCTACTACGGACCTCCAAAACACGTTCTGATCCCACTCCTAAGTCCCAAATCACCTTCCGAAGCTATCCGAACCATCGGAATTCACATCCGAGCCCTTTATCACATAAGTCAACGTCCGGTTGACTTTTCCAACTTAAGCTTACTAAAAAAAGACTAAGTGTCTCATTCCTTACCAAAACCTCTCTGAATCCGAACCAACCAACCCAATAACATATAATACCGCTGAATAAGACAATGAGAAGCAGAATTGGGGGAAACGGGGTGGTAACACATGAAACGATCGGCCGGGTCGTTACACTCATATAATACTGCCATTGAAATCATTAAACCTAAAAAGGACCATACCAAAAAAGAAAAATTAGGTAGGGAAAAAAAATTTAGGTGGCCAAACCAATGATCAATCCCCTAAAATAAATTTTTAAATACGTGAATTGACTGTAAAGAGATGTAAGGGAAAGTGATGTGTTCAAATTTAGTCAGAAATGAGGGCTGAAGATAATTTGTGTCTGAGAAAATATTAGCTCTGCAAATCTTAAAGGGTCCTCACTATGTTCCTCAACAAACTACACCACCCACGGCTAACAGCACCACCCATTGCCCTAATCAAAAGTACGGTACACAAAATATTTCGTGTTAGTGCAAAGTCCACGGAAGGATAGCATCCCAATAGGATGTAATGTAGCCAGCTTATTCTAATGCAAACATTGGTCATTGATTCGATTCCATGGCTCGAAAGCGAATTCAAATTTTGAACTCTACCATTTTAAACAAGAGGGGGTTGCTCAGATGGTTATCACTCCCACCTGTAACCCCGGGGCCGTAGGTTCGAGTCATCAAATGAGCAATAGTTCCAACAAAGCGGATTAAGGAGAATCAAAAGGGAGGAGAATTAAAGAAAAAAAACCGTACCATTTTAACTTCAAAGGGTTTTAACAATGATCATATTTTTTAAATTTATTGATTCAGATAAATTATTTGTTGTAATTTCAATAAATTTCCATACAAAATCATGTCAAAATTATTGGATTCATCTCTGCATTTTTATCTGGCCCCACTCCCAACTTTTTTTCCAGATACAAACATTCCAAGCCTTTATATATATATATATATATATATTTATGTCGGCCAATATAACTGTTAACTCTATGAACACCAATGGACCATTCAAGTAACACTACTTCTCAATCTTCAATGTCGATATGGAGTAATGATTTGACTATATGTTTCTACCGTCTTTTGAATTTATATTTGACGAATTCGTCGTACATTTGAAAGTTCATATTTAATATTCATAAAAATTTTAATAATTTTTTATATATATATTTAAATTCGATATCGAAAATATTAGGATAGTTGAACTTGTGGGAGAAACGATGCATCACTATTATATAGGTGGATTTATGATTTAAATTGATGCTTTAACGTTTGGAGTTTTAAGCACTAAACTCGTAATAATTCTGAAGTTATTGGTTTAGAATCTAGTATTTGTTAAATTTTGAGTAATTTTGCATATATAGATGTTTCGTGCCTAATACTTGGTCCATTTAAACTCGTAGCTACCAGAGATACACTCTATCTACCATTGAGTAAGTATAGAGTTTACATTTTATGCATTGATCATGTATAATTATTTATACTATCAAGTTAAAATATACCAATATGTAATTTTTACAACAACAAAAATATTAATATATGGTAACATGGAAAGTAAGATAATAATGTTCTATATATATTAGGTTAAATTATAATTATATAATTTCTGTTATATTACTAATGTATAGAACTTACATATTACCTTTCTATATTATGTGTAAACAGTGCGTCGACACTGCTCTCCTCTCTCCATATCTAGAAAATAGAAGTGGTGAAAGTTGATATGGTAAGATGGATGTGTCAAATAATTGAATGTATATATAGCACTTACTATCATTATTCATCTTTTTAATTGGAAGAATATTTTGACTTTACTTTATTTATATCCACAAAAATATTAGTAGTACTTGGCCCCTATTTTTTTGGGTTTACTTGTTCCGGCCCTGTTTAATTCGGATTCGTACAATATAAGATCCTTTATTTAAAGGGGAAGAGCTCATTATAAAAAATATTCAATTTCAATGCTCGAGACCGACTCTCTAATTAAAGAGGGTAAAATACTCTCTGCTGGAAATTGCGACATACATACATATATATATATATATATATATATATATATATATATATAAAATATTACTTAACCACACAATATAATTTCCGAGGACGAAGTAGTATCAAGTGATATTCTTTGGATAAAGGTGGCTCCCCACTGCTCTATTCTAAGTAAAAGTTTTGTATATTAGTAGGAGAATGCTTTTTCGTCTTTCTTCATGGTTTGTTTCTTCCATAAAGCGTACGTATATTAGAAAATTTCTCCAACTTTATTAGAAATTAAATTAAATGGTCAGCCCCCACAAATTGACCGTAAATGATGTTACTTTTTTTATTTATTCTGTAGACCCCAATCATATCTCAGGTAGCTTGAATAGCTTTAAAGTAATAAAAAAACAAAAAAACTGAAAATGACGTTACAAAGTAAAAACACCCTGCATGAAACTGTTTAATCACTCAAAAGGTATAGTGAATCAGCTAATGTTTTGCTTTTTTTTTTCTTATCGGACAAGATTGTACTAATCACTTACGCTGTAGACCATCTCTTGCAACGTGCAAATTCATTATGAGAGCTTTTTTCATTAATTCTATAATCATTGTTTCTATCCTTGAAAAAAGTGAACATTGCGTAGTTAAAGTTTTCTGTTTAATGGTCTTTACACAGCCCGACTCCCGATTAAGTGGGGCCCTATATGAATACTGAGTAAAGGGGCAGAAGTGGCTGGGTGGAAGAATAATTATTTTTTCATGTACATAAATTAGACGTTGAATCTCTTTTACTTTTTATTTTTTGAATCACCTTAAAAAATATTCTATTTCCGCTACTGTTGAATACTGATCGAGAAACCAAAAAATTAGACCTAGGAAGGACAAATCTGTGCTGTATAATTAAAGTTTCACTGTACTTGGCAGTGTTTTATAACGGGGAGGGTTGAGGTGAGGCGTTTTACCTCTGACGAGGCGAGGAGTAAGTCTTGAGACATGGGGCGTAAGTCTCACGGACCTTTAAATTTTACTAATTTCAAGAATTGTAAGATAGTATGAATTAAAAAAAATATTATAAAAATTATTTTAAAATTATAACAAATAATCTATTTAAAATATTTATAAATTATAATTGAACTATGAATAATACAGAAAGTATGACATATATCATAATATGCAAATTAGTTGCAATATTGTTACAACTCAAACATCAAAAGTAATGTATTCGATGTGAAATCTTATATGCATCTCTTAACAAATAATGAATCTGGAAAGAATTTCGATATTATCATTTGATATTTTTTTAAAAATACTCCTTTTATTTAATATGCTTTCTATTTGAAAGAGAATTTATACAAAAATATAATTCATAATTTAAATATGATTCTCTAGCATCATTTATTTTTAATTTTCAACAAGTTAATAAAATGACACATAATTCACCATACTGTACCATGATAACTAATTATTTGTTAATAGTTACTAACTAATATTGAGCTATTAAATTAATAAGTATTGTATCTCGTAAACATAAGAAAATAATATTTAGAAAAATAATTATAAAAAATTATGGACTATTATATAATAAAGACATAGCAAAAGCTAATAAATAAATACTATTTTATTTAAAATTTACTATCATAGTAGTCTTATAAGTGGATAACGTGTAATAATTTTTATTTTAATTATGACATAAAATACTCTCAACTTAATGATTTATGATTAAGAAAAAAGTATTTTTGAATGGTCAACGATTTATTAACAAAAATCGAGGGTTTACAAGGTTAGTTGTACACAATTGCATAAAGTTCTATTAGGCGAACCCAATACGTTGGGCGTTGGGCGTGTTCGAGGTCGAAGCCCCGACGGCCGAGGCATAAGTCTCATGGAACTAAGCCCCACACATAAGCCCAGGGGCATTTTACGAGTGCTCTGCCCCAGGGCGAGCTCCGGACGAGTCCCAATTCTGGCCTTTTTAAAACAGAGGTACTTGGGGCAAAATAGTAGAAAGCCGCTAACAATTCGGCAAAAACCGATTGAGGACATAGGTCAGTTTTTCAAATATTTTATGTTTCAATTTTTTTTAGCAAAACTGACCAACTTCGGTCGATTTTCTCTAATGCAAGAAATATTTTTGCATCCCGCGAAATTTTTTTTTCAGAAACCAACCAACTTTGGTCAGTGTTTCACTTAAAATAAATTAAAATTAAATTAAAAACAACTGACCAAAATCGATTCATTATTCAGTCTGTCGTATTAAAACCAACTAAATTCGGTCAGCATTTTTTTTCAAAATAAAAACAATCGAAAATAGTCGGTTATTTTTACGTAAAAATACAATTAACGAGTATAAATAAAATAAAATAAAAGTTTTAAAAAAATGAACTAATGCTCTAGTGGTAGAATATTATCCTACCATAGTACATACCTCAATTCGGTTCGAAATGGTGCATTTTTTAATTAAGCAATTAAAAATACCAACCGACTTTGGTTGGTTTTTAGGTAGATTTTTTTCTTTTTTGGACGTTTATTAAATTTAATTGACCGTCCGAAGTAGGTCGGTTAGCTCTATCGACCACACGATTACTAACCACCATAAATTGGTCGATTTTCAGTCGGTTTTTGACTTTTTGCCAACTACCGACCAACATTGGTCAGTTTTGGCAGTTAGTTCCCCCCTCCTCCCCCCATAGAAGTGACATGATAACTTAGGGGTGAAATTCAAAAATAGCCAGATTTACAAATGGTAATTGAGAAATAGCCACAACTTCAAAAGTAATAGAAATTTAGTCACGTTTCATATAAAGATACATCTGAATGAAAATACTATTCAAAATTCGGAGAATATTCCAGCACAATATATTGGAGTTTGAATTTTTTACATGTGAACTTCCAGCATAAATCATCCTCATGTAAGTAGCATCTTCGAGATCCTCACCCTCGGGGACTTCATCTTCGTCTCCTCCACTCTCGGAGCCATTACTAAATCATCCTCATCGAAAAGCAAAGCAGTAGCGTCTTCTCCCAAAGACTTCGCCTATTCAATATCGGCTGAGAGATCGAAGCCGCGAGCATATACCTCCTCGAGGGTTTCCCTCCGGGACTATCGCCTAGCATGGTCGAAGGCACATGATAACTTAACTTCGGCCGCAACGGAGATCTCCTTTGATCGGGCTTAGCTGATTTAGTGTCGGCGTGGTACGGAGACGTAATTGCCTCAGCATAATATTTGGCCTTGGCTAGTTCAACAACAAATTTAGCTTTATGCTCCTCGATTTTGAGGCCCTGAGTCAGGCTCTCCTCCTTCACGCTTTGAAACAGGCATTCGAGTGAAACCAGCTGCTCCCGAAGGGTTTATTTCTCGGAGGCAAGACTGTCCATACCTCACCTCCACCCCAGGGTCTCGGCCTCCTTCAACTTGAGCTTCTTTCGAAGCTGCTCTGCCAGCTCACCCTTTCATTGAAATTGCAAAGTAAAAATGTTAGAAGACCGAGCGGGCAAATCAATAATAAACCTCCAGAGGGAATATTACCATTTCGGTAAGCTTGTTTCGTTCTTGGCAAGCCTTAGTCAATTCGGCCCGAAGATTGCTAATCTCCTCCTCTTTCTTGACATAGAGGGTTTTAAGACTGTCCATCTCTTTCGAGATCTTCGTAAGCTCGGCCTCATATCGAGGAAAATTTAGGCTCAGAACAGCAAGGATGTTGGCCCAAGTAAAGGTTAGTTTTGAAGACTAACAAAGGAACTCATGATGAGCCAGGTCCATCACTCAGGTACACAAAAACGGGCAGATTCAAGCATGCGGGTTTCACGTGAAGGAGATAAGCTTAACTTGGTGTATTTAATATCTCCTTATCGAAATGGTTGCATAATTGATAAGGAGAAAGAGTCCTTAATCAAAGAGAACACTATTTAAGATAGGGAAGGAGTTAGAAGTTGAAATCAACTAGAACTCTTCCACCAAGGAAGAGTTGTATCAGAACTCTAGTTATTTCTTTATCTACTAACTCTATAAATTGTAGGATGTTCTCACATTAAAGTGTTGCACAAAAACGCAGAAGTTAAACGTGAATTGGGAGCAAAATAGCAAGGCTTTTTGCAAGCAATTTGTGTGTGATTCAAGTGTGCAAACCTAAAGCTACATGAACATGATTGAAGAACCAGCTCCATAAAGAGTTTTATGTGTCTTTCTTTATTTCTAGTTCAATTGTAGTAGGTGTTTTAAAGTTGTACCTTTCTAGCTTTCATAGAAGCAATTGTAATAGGTACTTTGAGTATTCAAGTTAGAGTTAACTTGAAGTTGTCGCAGCAGTTAGAGGCTGGTTGCTACAACGGGATTAGAGTTAATCCTTAGGTTTATAATGAGTTTTGTAAATGCAGTTTTGGCTAAGTGATTTTAGTAGAAGTTTGGGAAAATCCTACTGGGTAGTAGGTCGTGGTTTTTTCACCTTTTGAGCTAGGTGTTTTCCACGTAAAAATCTCTGTGTTCTATATTTTCTGTAATTATTATTCCGCAAACAGCAGTAGTTAGTACATATAGAAGAACCAGGTTCTTCTAGTGCAAAAATTGGGTACCACACAAATCACCCCCCCCCCCCCTGTATGGTATTGACGTGTAGAACAGCAATTGGTATCAGAGTAGGTTATCCTTGAAGAGGCTAACACCTTAAGAAAAGATCAAGATGAGTGCTCCACCTGGAAACTGGGATGGGCAATCCACTTATAGGCCTCCACTCTTTAATGGCCACTACTACTCTTGGTGGAAAAACACGATGAGAGATCATATCATAGGAGAAGACTATGAACTTTGGGACATAGTCACTGATGGTCCCCTGGAAACTACAAAGAAGAATGCTGAAGGAGTGGACGTGCCAAAGACAAAAGCTGACTGCACTACTGAACACTTGAGGAAATTAGAAAAGAATGCCAAGGCCAAGAAATGGCTTATGTGTGGACTTGGTCCAGACGAGTACAGTAGAATTCAAAGTTGTACCACTGCTAAGAAAATCTGGGACACTTTGCAAGTGGCTCATGAAGGAACACCTCAAGTGAAGAGGTCCAGAGGAACACTGTTGTATTCTCAATATGAGAATTTCACCATGAATGAAGGAGAAACCATCTAAGAGATGTATACAAGGTTCACCACATTAACAAATGAACTTAAGTCTCTTGGAAGGGTTATTCTTGAAGAAGACAAAGTTGAGAAGATTTTGACAAGGGTACTGCCAATCTCTTGGGAAAGCAAAATCATAGTTATTCAGGAATCTAAGAATATTGCTACCCTTAAGCTGGATGAACTAATTGGAAATCTTACTACCTATGAACTCAGAAGGCAAACCATGAAGATGGATGTACCCAAGAAGGAAAGGAGCATGTCATTCAGAATCACTGAAGGTGCTGATCTAGAGGAGGATGAATTGACCATGATCACAAAGGAGTTCAAGAAGTACCTAATGAGATAAAATGGTCCTTCAAGAAGTGGAAGCTACATCAAACCAAGGGTTCCTAAAAGACAAACCAATGAGGGGTGTTACAAGTGTGAGAAGACTGATCACCACATTAAAAACTGCCCTCAATGGGAAATTGAATTGAAGAAGGAAAGAGCTGAACGAAGGAACATGAAGAAGGAACAAGTTCATCCCAAGAAGAATAAAGGATCAACAAAGGCTATGGTTGCTGCATGGGGTGAAAGCTCAGATGATGACTCAGAAGGTGAAGATGGAGATGAACAAGCACTTATGGAAATTGGGAAATCCGATGAGGAATCTGAGGTAAGTATAATTCATCTCAAAGACAAGATTAAGTTTTTGTCTAAAGAAAGTCTATCTGAATTACTTCTAGATTTCATTGATGAATTTGAGGTTATAAACAATGAAAAGGATCAGCTTTCTAAGGAGCGTGTGATTCTGAAATCTAAGTGCAAAAACATAGAACATAGGGCTAGTGAGAGTGATAGTAAAAATGATGAGTTGAAGAACCAGGTTCATGAACCTGACACCACAGTCCTAGAGCTCAAATATGAAAATCTAAAACTGAAATTAGGAACTGGTAAAAAGAAATCTAATCACATACAACTCACTTCAGAAGAAAATGTAGGAAAAATGAAAGATGAGTTGTACAAAAGAGATGAGCAGATAAGAGTCCTTTAGGGGGATCTAAACAAGGTTAAGCACGAGCTAGATAGAACCAGTAAATGGAATAGGTCCTCCGATGCACTTTCATGGCTACATGAACACCATAGTAGCAATAAGAGAGGACTTGGGTACGGGACCCCTGCACCTAAGTGGGATCCCAAAATCAAGTACCTCACATTTCCTCAGAACAAAATTTGCACACACTGTGGTAAAACTGGTCACTATAAATCTGAATGTATTGCAAAAGAAAATGCTAGTAAAATGAATAAAGAATTTGTTCAAGGGGAAAAATGGCTGCTAGGATGGGCTAAAAAGAATTTGATTCACCCTTTTGCCTATAGACAGGGTCCAAGTGAAAGGGAGCAGCCAAATATGGTACATGGATAGTGGCTGCTCAAAGCAAATGACAGGAACCAAGAACCAATTCCTTTCACTTGAGGACCTCAAAGAAGTTAATGTCTCCTTTGGAAATGGGAAGAAAGGTGAGATCATTGGGGTTGAAAAGGTAGGTAAGACTGATTTTCACTCTATTGAGAATATCTACTTTATAGATGGCTTAAAGTACAATCTTATCAGTGTATCACAATAATGTGATAAAGGTAACTTGGTAGCATTCACCACTACCAAATATTTAGTGATTAATCTTACCATTGATAAGATTGTTTTGCAGGGAAAAAGAGTAACCAATACATGCATTGTAGATTTGTCCACACTTTCAGAAAATGAACTCACTTGCTTAAGTGTGTTGGACAATGATCCCCTCATTTGGCACAAGAGACTTGGACATGCAAGTCTAATTCAACTCAACAAATTAGTCTCCAAGGATCTGGTGATAGGGCTGCCTAACATCAAGTTCAAGGAAGACAAAGTTTGTGAGGCTTGTGCAAGGGGGAAGCGGGTAAGATCCTCTTTTAAATGTAAGAAAGTGGTAAGCACCACCAGAACGATGGAACTGGTCCATATGGATCTCTGTGGTCCAATGAGAACATTAAGTAGAGGTGGTAAAAGATATGTGATGGTGGGTGCTTGTTGATGATTACTCTAGGTTTACATGGACATTAGTTTTAACATCTAAAGATGAAACATTTGACATGTTTACTTCTTTTGTTAGGACAACTCAAAAACAACTAGGTAATCAATTTGCATCAATTAGGTCTATCATGCAAATAAATTTGAAAATGCTAAGTTTGCTGAATTTTTGCATGCTACATCATAAATAGTTGCATGACTAGATCTCTTGTTAAGAAGATTCCCTATGAGTCACTTAAAGGGAGAAAGCTAAATATATCCCATCTTAGGGCATTTTGATGCAAGTACTTTGTCACAATAATGGCAAAGAGGCTAGGTAAGTATGATCCCAGAAGTGATGAGGGAGTATTATTGGGATATGTTTCATGTAGTAAAGCTTATAAGATAGACAGTATAAAAACTATATGTGTAGAAAAAAAGTATATATGTTGTTTGTTTTAAGACTAACATTCTTTCAGAGAGGCAGGAACAGGATAATGAAGAGATTGGGCTGATAAGAAATTCAAGTGGTGAAACCACAGTCTAGCCTGAAGATGCATACAAGAAGGAATAGGTGATGGAACAGGTCCTTCCACCCAAGGCAACATGACAGGGGAGACTAACTAGAGAGGAGCTGATCCTTAAACCTCGAGGGAACCTGTCCTTGAACCTATTCCTCATTAACAAAACCAAGAAAGAACATCCAAAGAAATTGGCACTCCTATTGCAACTGTCACACCTCCTTTTTCCACTACACCCCGAAAGGGTATAATAAAGGGAGTGTTTCCAATTAAAGGACATTCGATACGGGATTCATTTATTAAGAGATTCAGAGTCGCTACTTGGGAGATTTATGGTGTCCCAAGTCACCGGTTTTGAATCCTGAATCGAGGAAAGGATTGACTCTGTATTACATCATGCGAACCAGAAATCCGGATAAGGAATTCTGTTAACCCGGGAGAAGGTGTTAGGCATTCCCGAGCTCCGTGGTTCTAGCACGGTTGCTCAACTATTATATTCGGCTTACTTATCTGATTTTAGAACATGTTCAAACCTATGTGCATTTTAACCTTTTAACTGCTTTTGATTATTATTATTTTTATAAGAATTGCAACGTCGTGAAAACACATCTCAAACCACGTCACATCAATGTTCCCGTAGTTATTGACATATTTTGACTCCGTTGAGATTTGGATTTGGGTCACATAAATGTGCACCCGAGTTTAAGAAAGTAAATTATTAAAAGCGCGCCTAAAGTGACTAGCGCGTTATTATCCTTGAGAAAGACCGTGAAATTCGCTAAAACAGTCCTCCCGAGTTTCTAAGTAATTAATATATACACTTAATTAAGGCCCCGCAATTTGTGCGTTTTATTTGGCGAGGCTCGTCTCATTTATTTTATTTAAAGGTCCATCCTAAAATAGACTATGATGTTCTACATTATTTATCTCTAAAAATAAAACAAAGGTCCTAATTAATTTGTTACTGGATTAAAGCAAACCTCAACCCTTATATCTACACCAATAATTGACCAACTATAAACCTCAACCCAGGCCCAAACGTACAAAGACATTAAATCAGACCTGGGCTGCTTGTTATGGGCTGCTCGTTAGAGGGACCGCAGCCTACACCTCTTGAAAGGGCTGTTAAGCCCAAGTCGTTAGACCCATCAAAGTCTCAATTCACTTAGAATAAATGCCCACTGAAATTGTTTCAAATTATTTTACTCAAAGGGATAATGAATACTTTGGTTCTATTTTTCATGCTCAAGCCTGTACATCTAAACGTATTGTAGCATTATTCAAAATACATTAATCAAACTAAAGCATTTACTACCAAACTCTAATACTTATTCGAGAAGCCTACTTCAAGTTCATACAAAAAATAGATTCAGTGCAACTATTCAAGTGAAGTTGTTTAAGCTACGAGTTGATACAAAAGATTATATCAAAATCACAACTAACTTATATTATGATATTATTTCAGTTAATCCCATATTAATAGCACAACTAACTAAATTACCTACAACAAATCTAAATAACTCATATAGTCCAGTACAACCAGAACTAATTACAGAGTTTTAGAGTTTGAGATAGACATTTTAACTAACATTCAAAGACAACTGAAATCAACCTACACTACATAATTGTGATGAACAGTCTTATATACATCTCATTATGACAATCAGCTACAATTAATGCATTGAATCAATTGAAAAAGTGCTTCCACTTTATTCCATTTTTTGCAACTGAAGTTCTACATTACTGTGAAATTCGAGACATGTGCCTGGAATAAAAGATGAGTGAAAAAGTGAGGTCTAAAGTCAGCAGTAGAAACAAGCAACAGCAGAACCAATTTCGAACCAAAAATGAGGTGAAGCAGTAAATCACAGCCTCAATTGGACAGTAATCAACAGCAAACTTCAGAAAGAACTGATCCTTAAACACTTATTTCAATCTATTTTTAACCCTGGAAAAATCAGAAGCTCTTTTTGAAATCTAAAGCTTGGGAAATCACATAATGATCTTTTCAATGAAACAATTCTACAATTTCCAAACTAAAACTGTGTTTCTATCTCTTAAAAAACTGTCTGTTTTCTCTTGAATTTCAGAGTATTTTCTTAATGTGTGTCTGTGTTCAAGCTTTCCCCTCTGATTCTCTCAGTTCCCCCTTATGTTCTCTTTTCAACTTACCAAGAAGAGCCCCAAATTATCTATGCCTTCTCTTATTGTCCTAGACTCTCAATGGATTTTCTCCAGAATATTTCTATATGTCCCCCCCAACTCTACTGATTTCCAGCCCTTTAATAGGCATTCAATTAGTGCCATTCCCACTATATTTTCAGCTTTTCGTTTATTTATTACCCCATTACCTTAGTGCTCATTAATTTAATCAATAATGCCCATTTTTAGTCCTTAAAATTAGCAATAAGTGTCATTTCCACTAAGGAATATTTCCACTTAGCTAATAACAGCCTTTAGTTTAATTACTAGGTAATTTAATTCCCAAACTACCCCTTAAACTATCCCTGTAATTTATTCTACCCTTCAGCTATAACCAATTTTCTTAATCAAAATCAAACAGCAAACTCAAACTACACAGCTTAGATCAAATAGAAAACTGATATTAAACTACTAAGATGCACATGTATATGGGAATAACTGGCTATGTTCACAATTCTAAACTAAACCTAGACAAAATGAATGAAACATTGTAATATTATGAATTCATATGCAACAAACTAATTGGCAATAGAAAGGGAAACATAATAAGACAATTTTGAACCAACATTAACATCAGACGATCACAATTTTATACAATTACTACTGAACTTGTATAAACTCGAAATACTCAACAAGGTAAGGAAGAAACAAATCCAGAGTGAAACCAAACAGGCAGGGGTTCGAGTGATTTCCTAAATCCAAATGACTATAAAATCCAATTAACACATTGATGAAAATTTGGACCAGAAAGAGGTCCGTAGGAGGAGGAAAAAGTAATTGATAGAAAAATAACGAAACTCAAATGCACCAGATAATAACAACAACAGAAAACAAACAAAAAATAAAAAGGAAAGAAGAAGAAACTTAAGAAGAACTTACTGATTTTCGGATTCCAATCAACATGCCTTCAAAATTGGTTTCCAGTTAGTATTATATGCCTATTTCATCAGAAACAGACCTATAACACTAACGAGAAACCAACTTGAACCTGAAGACTTTGAAGCAGTCTCAAACACCCTAGATCCGCCATTTAACGAGTTTTACTCAGATTCGAGCCAATTTGGTTAAGGATTAGGGACGAGGAGGTAAAGGGGATTATTGGGTGTTGGTTTGGTACAGTTTAGAGGTGGCGCCACCACCAGAAAATCTTGTGGCAGCGCTAGGGTTCGTGGCTTAAAATTGATATTCGACGGGCTGGGCTCGGATTCGAGAGGAAATAAACACGGATTGGGAAAGAGGAGGTCAATGTGGAGAAGTGGTGTAATTTTGGGGGTGTTTGGTGACTGACCGCCGCCGTGGGCGATTTCCGGTGGGCGGTCAGCGGTGGCGTTACATGGGAGGTTTGAGAGATGATTTGAACGGGGGGAGGGGTTCTAAGGGTAACGGGTTTAGGGGGTTTGGTATATTAGAATTAACTAGTTAATTAGGACCGTTGGATAAATGGAATCCAACGGCTCTGATTGATTTGTTAATTAAAATGGGGTCGTTTGGCTACAAGGGGTGTTGGATCGGTTCAAGGAAAGGCGGGTCGGGTAAGTTAAACGGGTTGGGTCAGGTCTTTTGGACCGTTGGATCGAAAGTGATCAATGGTCGAGATTGGTTGATACTGAAACGGTGTCGTTTGTTTGAGTTCAAAGGCTGGACCGGACTGGGTCACGGAATTGGGCCTGTTTGGGTAGGTTTGGGTGTGTTTTAGTTTGGGCCTTCTCAAGAATATGGGGTTTGATCCAATTCCGAATTCTCTTCTTTATTTCCCTTCTTTTATTTTCTAATTATTTTCCCAAAATTAATACTAATATTCCTAAATCACATTATAATCCCAAATCAACTTTAAAATACTAATTAACTTTAAATAATAATTATCATGAGTAATTAAATACCAATTTAAAAGAAAATCACACAATTTGGACATTAAATGCTAAAAATGCAAAGTACATTATTTTTGTTATTTTTCCTTTTTGACACAACAAACTTAATTATTCTTAATTGTAGAATTAAATCCTAAATGCACATGCGATATATTTTTCTATTTTCATTAATTTAAACACATAATCACGTACACACAAATGCCAACAATAAGAGAAAAATAACACAAAATCCACAATAATTACAAGCGATACAAAATTATTTTATTTTGAATTTTCTGGGAGTAATTCTCATATAGGGAAAAATCACGTGCTCACAGCAACATCCACAAAATTGAATATAGATGAACCTGGTTCATCTGTTAATCAGAAATTGTAAAGGGGAATGATTGGTTCTCTTTTATAACTCATTGCTAGCAGACCTGACATTGTGTGTTGTGTAGGTCTTTGTGATCGATTTCAGGTTTCCCTATGGATATGAAGAGCACCTCAGGTATGGCAAACTTTCTTGGTTCATGTCTTGTGTCATGAGCTACCAAAAAGGCAAAATTCAATGGCCTTATCTACTGTTGAAGCCGAGTATGTTGCTGCTGCTTCATGTTGTGCTCAATTGTTGTGAATCAAACAGCCATTATTGAACTTTGGAATTGATGTTGGTTGCATCCCTATTTTTTGTGTTAACACTAGTGCTATTAGTATGACAAAGAAACTGGTTCATCATAAGATAACTAAGCACATAGATGTTAGGCACCATTTTTTTGAGGGACAACTATGAGAAAGGCTTGATCATTGTGGAATGTTGTACTACTGACAAGAAAATTGCTGACATCTTCACAAAAGCTTTAAGTAGAGATCATTTTGAGAGGAACATGTTGGAATTAGGAATGATTAAGATCACCTAAAAGGACCAGTTCAAGGTTAAACAAAAAAATGAAAAAAAATTGAAAAACAAATTTTGGTTAGAAAGTCAGTAAATTGTATAATTAGATTAAATCTTGCTCAGTCTCATACTTTTCATAATATACTCTTGTGCCATGTGTTAAAATGACTCATTAATCTCTAATGATATTTTCTCTATTTTGGCAAATTTAGACTTACACAAGAGAATTATCAGTGAAGAACCTGGTTCATCAAGGTAACACGGTATGTTTTCTACACTCTGCATAATTTCAAATAACTATATTTGGATCACGAGCAGAGAGTCCTACCAAATACCAAACTCCTTTTGGACTTATCCATTACAAGTGAACCAGTCCCATTCAAAAGAGTCCCAACCAAATGGAAGTATCTAGATTCTAGGGATACACTCCAACGTCTTTTTAAAATTGAATTTCAGTTTAATTAAGCTTCGAAGAGTCTAAAAAGCTGTAGTTACACCATCAATTATTCAACTGTATATTGATCAGCTTTAGTGTATTTCTTACCTCATCTCTCTCAAGCCATCAAAAACTCTCACTCTTCTTTCATCCTCCAAATACAAAGAATTCTAGAAATCTGAAGATTTAAGTCTGCTACTAAGGGGGAAGAAAGCAGGTATTCCGAAATTGAACAAGTATCTTCTGATTCTAAATTTTCTCCTGAGACAATTTCTAAAGTTGCTGCAAATTTGGAGAATATATTTGTAGGATGTATAGCATGTGTTGAGACTACTTAATCTGGAGAAGTTGGTGGTAAAATGAAAAAGAAAAAAAAAGAGCAAGGGCGCTAGGAGTACTGTGAGGGGAAAGGGTACAAGAGTGGCTTATTCTTCACCCACTCTTGTTGGTCTAACAACAGAAACTGATGCAATGGTTGTTTGGGGAGAGGAATTTACTGAAATATAAGAGAGTGTGAGCAAAGCAGGGGGAAGTGGGTTTGGCAAAGCTGTTGAGGGGTTGGTTCAACTTGGAAAAAATATAGATGAACCTGTTCCATCTGAACAGGAAACCCTCGCGGACCTACTGATAGAGTTATCAATGGTACCAAAACTCATGCCATTCCCTATGATTTTATTTTCATAACGGTGCTGCATATTTCAAGGTACCTAGAAGAAGTGGGGTTAATACTCTGTTTGCTTGCGATTATGAAGTCAATGTCATTCTTAATGAACCTGGTTCATCTAAAAGGACACCTATCAATAGCAAAGCCAGAGTCTTGGTTTAGAAGAGTGAGGTAAAGGATATTGGGATAGCAAGGCTGAAGACACGATTGGTTGAGGTAGAATTTGAGAGAGATATTCTCAGAACTAAACTTGCAAGGGAAAAGGAGAAGAATGATGGAATTCTTCAAGACATGCTGAAAATTCTCCAAGCAAATAACCCAGCCCCTACCTCTTCCAAGCCTTAAATCCTAGCCTAGTGTAGATCAACCAGTGACATAGTCCGGGACGTTTTGTTTCTTTTGCTCATATTTTCAGTATTTTTATTTCTTCTTATGCTTTGTAGTAGAATCTTATCAATCATCAATGAATTCACTGTTTTTGCTCTAACTGTTTGTTTATATTTCTTTGGTGGTTGAAATTCTTAGTTTGATCTATGATGATTAATCCATGTTTGCATTTGAAGTAGCCCCAGTGGCCATGAGTAAGATTTAAAATCTGGTTATCTCACATTTTTATGCAACTTTTCGATGATGCCAAAAGGGGGAAAAAGGTTGTGCTTTGAACAAGTTATGTTTATAACCTAATGTACCTGGTTCTTGATAATCAGTGATAAAAAGGAAAAATATTTCTAACATTGTGTTGATGTTGAGCTGAGTTGAAACAGGGCTAAGCTTATAAAAAGTACAGAGTTTGTCATCATCAAAAAGGGGGAATTTGTTGGCCCAAGTAAAGGTTAGTTTTGAAGACTGACAAATGAACTCATGATGAACCCGGTCCATCACTCATGTGCAAAAAAACGGGCAGATTCAAGCATGCGGGTTTCATGTCAAGGAGATCAGCTTAACTTGGTGTATTTAATCTCTCCTGATCGAAAAGATCGCATAATGGATAAGGAGAAGGAGTCCTTAATCAAAGAGAAAACTATTTAAGATAGGGAAGGAGTTAGAAGTTGAAATCAACTAGAACTCTTCCACCAAGGAAGAGTTGTATCAGCACTCTAGTTATTTCTTCATCTACTAACTCTATAAATTGCAGGATGTTCTCAAATTAAAGTGTTGCACAAAAACGCAGAAGTTAAACGTGAATTGGGAGCAAAATAGCAAGGCTTTTTGCAAGCAATTCGTGTGTCATTCAAATGTGCAAACCTGAAGCTACATGAACAAGATTGAAGAACTAGCTCCATAAAGAGTTTTATGTGTCTTTCTTTATTTCTAGTTCAATTGTAGTAGGTGTTTTAAAGTTGTACCTTTCCAGCTTTCATAGAAGCAATTGTAATAGGTACTTTGAGTATTCGAGTTAGAGTTAACTTGAAGTTGTCGCAACAGCTAGAGGGTGGTTGCTACAATGGGATTAGAGTTAATCCTTAGGTTATAAAGAGTTTTGTAAATGTAGTTTTGGCTAAGTGATTTTAGTGGAAGTTTGGGAAAATCCTACTGAGTAGTAAGTCGTGGGTTTTTCATCGTTTGAGCCAGGTTCTTTCCACGTAAAAATCTCTATGTTCTTTATTTTCTGTAATTATTATTCCGCAAATAATAGTAGTTAGTACATCTAGAAGAACCAGGTTCTTCTAGTGCAAAAATTGGGTACCACACAAATCACCCCCCCCCCGGTGTGGTATTAATGTTTAGAACCTCAAAGGACAAAGCACAGGCATAATTCTAAAGGATAGAAAACTCACTTGTTTGAAGAGCCGACGAGCCTCATCGAAGATGAAAGAAGCATCTGGGTCAGGGCCATCTTCAATCCCTGTGAGACATTCTCGAAAGATGTCATGCCCTTCGTGGCTTGCCCCCACTGCAGAATATCTCATGTTCTGAGCATCTCGAATTTACCCCTCAGAGAACTCGGGACCAGCCGGTGAGTCACCTATATTGATTACCCCAAGTGATCCACTTGGGGCATTCTCTTCTATTTGAAGGGGCTCGGGACCGGCCCCCTTGCCCTAGCCCTCCAAATGGCCTCCTAGATGAGGTACCTTTTTGCTGCTCGATGGCTCGAGGATTTTGCTTGAACTCCCCTCGGAGATCTCTTTGGCTTTAGAATGAACCACATCAACCACCATTAGTCTGACAGACTTCGAAGCACTGGTGTTTCCTCTTTTACGAGCTACCAACATGTTGGCCCAAGTAAAGGTTAGTTTTGAAGACTGACAAAGGAACTCAGGATGAACCAAGTCCATCACTAGGTGCACAGAAACGGACAAATTCAAGCATGTGGGTTTCACGTGAAGGAGATAAGCTTAACTTGGTGTATTTAATATCTCACGATCGAAAAGGTTGCATAATTTATAAGGAGAAGGAGTCCTTAGTCAAAGAGAACACAATTCAAGATAGGGAAGGAGTTAAAAGTTAAAATCAACTAGAACTATTCCACCAAGGAAGAGTTGTATCAGAACTCTAGTTATTTCTTCATCTACTAACTCTATAAATTGTTGGATGTTCTCACATTTAAGTGTTGCAAAATAAACACAGAAGTTAATCGTGAATTGAGAGCAAAATAGCAAGGCTTTTTGCAAGCAATTCGTGTGTGATTCAAGTGTGCAAACCTGAAGCTACCTGAACCAGATTGAAGAACTAGCTCCATAAAGAGTTTTATGTGTCTTTCTTTTATTCTAGTTCAATTGTAGTAGGTGTTTTAAAGTTTTACCTTTCCAGCTTTCATAGAAGCAATTGTATTAGGTACTTTGAGTATTCAATTTAGAGTTAACTTGAAGGTGTCGCAACAGTTGAGGCTGTGTGCCACACTGGGATTAGAGTTTAATCCTTAGGTTTACAAGAGTTTTGTAAATGCTGTTTTGGCTCAGTGATTTTAATGGAAGTTTGGGAAAATCCTACTGAGTAGTAGGTCGTGGTTTTTTCACCTTTGTAGCCAGGTGTTTTCCACGTAAAAATTTCTGTGTTCCTTATTTTATGCACTCTTAATTCTGCAAACAGTAATAGTAAGTACATCTAGAAGAACCAGGTTCTTCTAGTGCGAAAATTATGTACCACACAAATCACTCCGCCTTTTGTGTGGTATTGACGTTTAGAACTTCACAATAGGTAGTCGTCATCTTCTTCTTCCTCCTGATCTCGAAGGTGTTGGGCCATTTTCGGGGATAAGGCCAATGTATCGGCCTTAGACTTTCGAGCCGCTCTTTTCTTGGGCTTCGAGGGATTTGCAGGCGACTCCCTTTTTTGTTTCTTTTCTTTGGAAGGCTTCGGGATCTCTTCTTCACCAGCCGGGGTCGACCACATAGCAACGATGTCTCCGACACCTTTACAAAAATGAAGTAAGTATTCCACTAAATAAGTAAATGCAAACAAACAAGAGTAGTCACCATAATTTTTAGCGTCCCATCGGCCCTTGGCCAAATCTCGCCAGCAACGCTCCGAATATGAGAAAATGGAAGCCAGTTTTCGGACCCAGCCTTCAAGGTCCAGGACCACACCAGGAAACCAAGCAGTAGCTACACCATCGGAAAGGGGTTAGACCAAGTTAAAAGATAAAATTGAGAAAAAAAGAGAAAGCAGAGTATAAAATAATCATCGACAAACATGTACTTACATTTCATGCTCCACTTCTCAGGGAATGACATCCAATCAGCAGGAATCATGTCGGAGGTCCTGAATCGGACAAACCGGCTCATCCACCCTCGGTCTTTGTCCTCATCGATACAGGAGAAGAGATATTTCAAGGATCGACACTGCAGTTTTATCAAGCCACCTCGATAAAGTCGAGGACTGTATAGTCTGATCAGATGGTCGAGGGTGAAAGGCATCCCCTCGACCTGACTCGAAAAGAATTTGATCAAATGAACGATTAGCCAGAATGAAGGGTAGATCTGGCCAAGCGTAATTTGGTATCATTGGCAAAACTCAAAAATAACTGGATCTATGGGACCTTGAGCTGGAATTGCAGGGCCCAGTGTGAATGGGTAGGTATACATGCTTAAATACCCTACTTTATATGTAGTGATATCCTCCTCGGGGGGGAGGGATCACTACGTCTTCATTCTCCCACTTGCAATCTTTCTTTACTTGCTCGCGCTCGTCCTCGGTTATCAAACAGACGTATCGAGACATGGGCCTGCATCGGCCTGGTGTCGATACATGTTTCTCGATCTTATCAGGTGTTATTTCACATGGCAGAGGAATGCACTCAATACGAGGAGGCACTACCGCTTTATTCTTGGCCGGTCGAGAAGATGAAGAAACTTTTTCTTTCTGAGGAACCGATTTAGATGTCTTAGCCATTGTAATACAGATATTCAAGAAAATAGAGAGAATTGATGATAAAGTAAGAGCAAATAAAAGCGAAGGGAGAATTTTAGGAAGTTGAAAGAGCTAATGAGACTTTGAGAATAAAGTTTGTGAGATTGTGAAGTTGATCTATTTATAGTGGTCATTTAAGCGTACTGAGGAAGCCAAAAAGCCGACCGTCAGTCGCCTCCAATTAATGACTTTGAAAACCGCCCAAAAAGCAATCTTTTAGTCACTTCAGCCGCTGACATCACGAGATTGGCATCAACATCAAGGCATCGAAGATCAAGTCGTTTCTTATCGACCTACTCTAAGAAATACGGGGACTATCTGTATACGGTCAAAATCAGAGGCCTCCAATTTATAGGCTCGAAGGTCCATCTTGGGCCCAAGTCCAGGAAAGGTCGAGTTCGACCCGGTGGCCCAGATTCGAGTTCAAAGACAGAGTACAACATCTGTCGGGATCGAGTATGCTCGACCCCGGAGTAATATCGTTATGGACTTATAACCGAATGGGCTAGAATCCTGCCACGTCCCCAAGATCGTGGTGCAAATTCCGGAATATGATTGTGCGATTCCGTACTATACGGTTAGACAACTGTATCAGGAATATTCCCTACTGTAAATAGAAATATTCCATATTTAGGATTCTTCTATTATATAAAGGGGACCCCAATCATTTGTAACATCTAATCATTGAGAAAAAAATATACTCTCTACTTTTTGCCTATTGCTCATCAGTGTCCTTTAGCTCTATTGTTCTTACTTAATTTTCCTGCTTGATTGTTCTTGTTATTCAAACCCACCTCGAGGTCACTGCTGCTGAGTTATATTGGTTTGATTCACTTATTTCTTTTATTTCTACTTCATATTTCTTGATTATTAATTGGTATTGAATCTAATCACGTATCTTTAAAACCACAAATCAAATTTAATTGTTACTCGTATTTTTGAGGTAAACAAGCAAAATAGTGGCTATTTTTTAATGATTTTGCAAATGCTAGCTATTTTTCAATTACCAATCCGAAAATTGGCTAGCCGGTGCTATTTTCACATCACTTTGTGTAACGTAGTGTCAGCCTATATATTCTTCCAATTAGATTTTTAAATGGTTCGGATATAGGACTTGATCGTTTAAAGATTTATTTTCTTCTCCAAATTAATATTTAATTTGTATTATTTTAAAACAATGTCGAAGTAGTAAATGTATAAATATCTGAATAATATTATTTACACAATGTAAATGCCTTTTTGTGTTGTAAAAGGATGACACAACTAGAAGTACGTACATTATAATTATATCATTCTTAACTAATTCCATTTTTTTTTTCTGTTATGCGTAGCTATGCCAAATTACTTATGCTTATATACTAGTACTACAAGACCAATTTAAATATTCTCCTTTCAGATACAAAAGTTCTCATTTACCTTTTCAAAAGGCTAGCATCTAAAATAATAATGTTACAAAATAAATTTTTCCCTCCTATAGTGTTTACGTAAAAGAAAATGTAAGTAGTATTAGGTCAAATCATAACTCCCCATTCAATTTTTTGAGTAATTTTGGATATTAATTTCTACAATACTTTTTTTGACCAAAATTTAAATATTTAAACGTAGTACAGTATATATCACACTTTTAATTTTAAAAATATTTTAAGACGCATTAAAGATTTTTTACTGAAAAATTATTTGAAACCCCGAACAATAATATCTCCTCTATTTTATTTAATTAACATTTGGTTTGGTTGGCCATGAAGCTTAGGAAAGAAAAGAAACTTTTTTAAAACTTGAAAACAATAAAAGTTTAAATTTGACTAATTTTAAATATATCCAACAAAAAATCGTCGCATAAAATGAAATGGAGGCAGAACTATTATAGAAAATTAAAATAGAAGGGTACTAACTATTATCTACTGACTTTGTAAAATATATTTATACAATTAAGTTATTCAAAAACTAGTTACACGTAACCAATGTTTACACTATATATTAATTGATAACCTAAACAATATACGTAATAAGTAACATGTCAGAATCGGTAAACTAAATTTACAGCATGGAAAATCTACCGAATGTATTTAAGTAAAAACTGGTACATATAGTGTTAACTGAATATAGCTGAGGAAAAGACTTAGGTAGTCCGTTAAATATGCCTATAAGAGTATTTTTATTCCTTATCTATATCATTGAATATAAAATATCCCTTATCTTTGTAAAAGTTGACAAATATAGTCTAACCCTTAACAGGGTTTACAAATGGCGAAAAAACCTTAAATTGAGTTTTAAAAAAAAAACACTGTTAAACTAAAAATTGAAAAAACATATACGCGGGAAAAAGGAACATCCCTAATTGCAGTCCCTGTTGTGAAGAAATTTTTATACAGCAAAAATTTTTGTGTTGCAGAATTTTCAAGTTGCAGTCCATAGTTAGGTTCACAATGGAGTAGATTTCCTTGAGTGTGATAGGAAATTTTGGGGGAAAGGGGTGGACGGTTGAAGAGAAAGAGAGAGAGAGTTCGTTTGTGATGACCCGAAAGGTCATCTTGTATTTTAGAACCCGATTTGGTATTTCGAGGCCTTTAAAACCTTATTTTATTCTCCCTCGATTTGCGTGCACAGTCCGATTGTGTATCCAGAAAGCTTTTATGTAAAAAATTAAAGAAATAATAATTTTTGGCCTAAAAAGTTGATTTTAGTTGACTTCGGTCAATATTTTGAGTAAACGGACCCGGACCCGTATTTAGACAGTCTCGGAGGGTCCGTAATAAAATATGAGACTTGTGCGTATGTCCGAAATCGAATTCCGAGGTGCCTAGCCCGAGAAATGAATTTTTGATGAAAATTATTAAATTGAAATTATAATGGTTTTGAGAAAGTGGTTAATAGTTGATCTCGTTGGTATCGGGTCCGTATTTTAGTTTCGGAGTCTGATACCGGTCCGTTATGATATCTATACCTTATATGTAAAATTTAGTGAGAAACGGAACTAATTTGACGTGATTCGGACCTTTGGTTGAGAAAATAGAAGTGTTGAAACTTTCTTGAAAATTACATTCAATTTGATGCTAAATTCGTAGTTCTTGCTGTTATTTTGGCGATTTTATCGTGCGAGCAAGTTCGTATGATGTTTTAAGACTTGTGTGCATGTTTTTGGAGCCCCTAATGCTCGGATGAGATTCGGATAGGCTACGGGATGTTTTAGACTTAGAAAATCTGGTATTTTTGCTGCAGCAGTTGTTCTGATATGCCTTTCTTCGCGTTCGCGAAGGTGGTCTCGCGAACGTGAAAGGTAAAGAGGGGGAGGGGGAATTTTTTCTTCGAAAACACGGAGCAGCGAGGGCTTTACCCTTCGCAAACGCGACCCGTCTACAGCAAACGCGAAACATAGGACCTTAGGGAAGGAAAGTTAACTCAACGCGAACATGACACTTGGATTGCGAACACGGAGGCTGAAAGGATATGCCTTCGCGAACGCGATGTGTTACTCGCGAACGCGAAGGAAAATAGGGATAAAGCTTTGCCGACGTGACAGGCATCTCGCGAACGCGAAGAAGACCTGTCCAGTATTTTAAAAAATAGAACAAAAAACGACTTAGTTCATTCTTTCATATTTTCAAAAATTAGAAGGCATAGAGGTGATTTTCAAGACAACTTCTTCCCCAAACCGTTGATAGATGATTCTAAACTGCTTCCTTTCAATTATCAATTGCATTTCATCAATTTTTAACCTAAATACTAGGGTTTTCATAGTGGAAATTGGGGGTTTGGGTAGAATTTAGGATTTTTGTATAATTGAAATTTAGACCTCGATTTAGGGTTAGATTCCGAAACTAATTACATATTTGGGCTCGGTGGTAAATGGGTGAATGATTTTTGGTCCGAACCTCCAGTTTTGATCAAGCGGGTCCGGGGTTAAATTTTTTTTTTTACTTTTTGGGAAAAATGTTAGGAAACCTATAATTGTGTATTGGAATTAATTTCTTTAAAAATAATTGATGTTATTAAATTAATTATGACTAGATACGAGTGGCTAGGAGGTGGAGACTAAGGGAAAAGCGGTGATTGAGACTTGAGTTTGGCCGTGAAATCAAGGTATGTGTTGTGGCTAACCTTAGCTTGAGGGATTAGGTATTACTTGCCCATTTGCTACGTATTTTGACATTGAGTATAACGTATAGGTAAGGTGACGAGTACTTATGTGTTCTCGTCGAGTCATAGCATGCAAGTTAGTCTCATTCTTGTAACAGTTATACGCTTTGATCATATATTTCATATTTAGACTTGTTATTCCATGTGTTGAACAACTCTTATCATGTTTTATGAAGTTTGGTACTGATTGAGTATTAACTCAGAGTTGAGACTGGTATTGTGGAATGTCACGACCCCAAACCCGGTCGTGATGGCGCCCAACACTAATGCTAGGCAAGCCCGACCATTCACTCTCTCTCAACCGAGCATGAAGCTCAAAACCAATTAATTAAATACTTAAATCAAATATCAATACTCATAGCTGAAATACTCAAATGAAAACAATATGAAACTCTAACATAAACTGTAACTCCCAAAGACCTGGGGTCATGATTCTAGAGCCTCTAAATAATACAGAGTCAAGAATCCTCAAAAAAATAAATATGTTCTAAAGTACGGAAATAATAAAGAGATAGAGGAGGAGTCGGATCCTGCGGACGTCAAGCAGCTACCTCGACAACTCCTGAAAACTCAGGAAAACAGCAACTAGCTCAACTAGGCTCCCGAAGTACCTGAATCTGCACACAAGGTACAGGGAGTAAAGTGAGTACTTCCAACTCAGTGGTAACAGGCATGTATAATGTCTGACAGTAAGAAATCCCAAATATAGCACAAAGCAAAGCTATAACCAATTTGTCTACACATTCATCAATGGAACAACAACAGGTAGGACAGATAGAAAACGATGCATGAATACAATGCAATGCACATGACCGCTACAGCGCATAGCCCGATCCATTTAACATCGACGGCGCTCACTGGGTTGTGTACAGACTCCGGAGGGGCTCCTACAGCCCAAGCACAATATAATCATAGCATTCGCTGCAGCGTGCAGCACGGTCCACAATCAGTCCAGTTATATATGCATGCAAGCCACACGGGCACAATCAAGTTTACCATTTTCGGTTCCATTTAACAGGTATTATAGT